>JAYXIM010045246.1:0-13781 GCA_037575425.1 Anastrepha fraterculus | reverse complement strand
GTTTTTCTCATGGGCAACTTTATGTTTCATGCTCAAGAGTTGGTAAGCCATCGGTATTGTTCATTTATTCAACAACGCATGGAAAAACGAAGAATATTGTATACCAAAGAGCATTACAATAAAAAAAGTAATAAAGTAAATCACATCAAACGTTTTTTAATTGCTACTACTATTTAAAACTTCTTTCATTACTATTCATGCGCGAGAATTTTTATAAAATACACACAGTATTTTTCGGCTTAATTTAATTAATTAATCTAGATTTTTTTAAAGACGACCAGCGGAACGGGCGGGTTTTCTCTAGTTATTGATAAATATTGATTTATAATTTATATTTCTATTAGTGAAGTCAACATGCACAGACTTGGTTTCGTTTAACTTGACAAGCCATTTTTTGGTCCAATTTTGAATTGCATTTACTGATGCTTGTAACTTCTGAATTACTTCTGAGTGTTTTTCATCAGTTGCTTATACTGCAGTATCATTGGCAAATGTTGCAGTTGTTGTATTGCTGCATGTGGGTATATCGTTAGTATACAAGAGATACAAAACTGGGACCGAGTACACTGCCTTGCGGGACACCTGCATTAATATCTCTCAATTCTGAATAGACATCTGCTTGCTTTATTCTAAAGTATCTGCTCGTTAAGTAGGATTTTAAAATATTTGAGTACTGGATTGGTAGAACTGCTTCAAGTTTATGGATTAGTCCCTCATGCCATACTTTATCAAAAGCTTGCGATACATCCAGGAATACCGCAGAACAGATTTGTTTTTCTTCCAGTGATTTTTTAATTACATGAGTAACTTGATCAATCGTTGAGTGCTCATTTCGAAAACCAAATTGATGGTTTGGTACAAGGCATTTTGCATCTAACAATGGTTTTAATCTTTTTAAATTGGTAACAACGATATTGGTCGGTATGATGTCACATCGTGTGGTGGCTTTCGTGGTTTTGGAAGCATAATAACTTCCGCTATTTTCCATTGTTGCGGTACATATTGTAAACGAAATTCAGCATTAATCAAATGTGTCAATTTGACAATAGCATTATTGGGCAATTATTTTAATATTTTCCCTGTTATGTATAAGGTCATAACCGGGTGCTTTTTTGCTATCTATTTTATTTTTAATAGTGTCCTATACCTCTTTAAAGGAAGTCAAGCGGATTTTATCGATTTATTGTCGAATAGGATGAGGTATATTTTCTAACTCATCTCCTTCGCTAGGATGAAAAATGTTTTGAAGATATTCGGCAAATCTCTCAGCTTTTTGTTCGTTAGATTTGGCCCAGCTGACATCATAATTTTTTATTGGTGGGGAATGCATAATAGGCCTTTTCAAGGTTTTAATTGCCTTCCAAAGTAAATAGTCCGTACGTTTATCGCTCGTTAAATTTTCTAGAACATCTCTAATGGAGTTATTTTTAAGTTGTTGTATTTCTTTTTTTAGTTGTGTAGAGAGTTTATTGAGTTTGGCTTGTCTTTGTTGCCATTTTCTTCTCAATCTACATTTATTTTTTATTAGCATTAAAATCTCCCTCGGATAACTATTTCCTTTAAGTCTTCTTTTTATTTCAGGTGTGCAATGCCAGGCCACTTGTTGGATAATTTTAATATATATTTCGATTTCTTCGTCTAATTTCTTTCTCGATTTTATGGAAGCATTCAGATTTATATTTTCCTTTAGAATTAACTTAAAACTTTGCCAGTCGGTTTTATGATTCACGAGTGTTGGTTTGTTTATTTTTGATATTAAGTATTCGCTTAGAGTGAATACAATTGGTGAGTGATCAGAGTTTAAATCAGCGCTTTCTTCTACTTGTAGATAGTTGCAACTGATATTTTTTACTATGAGAAAGTGTATTAAGTCTGGAACTTTGTTTTAATCTGAGGGCCAGTAAGTTGGATTCCCTGATGAAAAAGTTTCGCAATTATACTGGTTTATTGCACATAGTAACTCCTTTCCTTTCGTTGTTGTCAATCTGGATCCCCAATGCGTGTGCTTTGCGTTGAAGTCGCCACCTATAATAAAGCGATCTCCAACAAAATTAGAATTTTTTTTTATTTTAAAAGAATGTCGGGCTTGCAGTCTTATAGATTTTTTAGTTTTGGGACAATAAAGTTCAAATTTTAAGTACGTCAAAAGTCTGTGTGATTTTTGCCAATTTTTTCTGTCATACAAGAAAATATGGAGTAGGCGTTAAATGAAGAAAATGTACAAGACCGCTACCAAAAAAAAATTACCAAAAATCTATGTGACTTTTGAGCTACTTGAAACTTGCGCTTTACTGTACCAATTTTAATAAACTACATAATTGCAAACTTCAAATTATATCAGAAATTCTTGCTGATATGCCAAATAAGGTCCACTTTTGTCACAATATATAGTTTTCACAAATTATTTTACATAGATTTTTATTATTTTGGTTATTTTAAATAAAATTTTAAATAAAATAACCAAAATAATAAAAATCTATGTGAAATAATTTGTCAAAATTATATATTAAGGGGGTAGTATGGTTAATTCGGTGTAAAACAAGCATATTTTTCGAAATTTTTTTTGTCGACACAGTTGATTTATTCAAAATTTTAAAATTACTTCATTATAAAGTCATATTTAAAGAATATTGTGTGAAATTTTCATTGATTTTTATGAAGAAATGAGTTGGTGGCAGCGAATCTTCGCGGACGTCTCATAAAAAAGTTTTATTGCGGTGTCCCTCAGAACTCATTACTGGATCAACTAAAATCAAAAAACCAAATTGATTTCATCAGCTAATAAAGTTTCGCAGGTAACAACGTCGAATTTTTTTTTTTTTTTTTAATTTTTTAAAGCGCTTTGAAGTCAAAACACCGATTTTTCATAAAAAAAACTTGAAAACTTTGTTGTTTTAAAATATGACAAAATTTAAAAAAAAAAAAACTCGACGTCATTACCTCGTGAATAAAGTAAAGAAACAAAAAAACCAAATTTGAAAAGAATCGGTGCAGTAGATATGAATCTACAGTGGACACCGACCGTAAAAAAGGCAAGTGTGAGAAAAACGCGTTTAAAGATTTTCGGCAGCGTGAAATCCGGTTGGAGAGGTAGATACTTAATCCTTTGTGTCTTTGTCAATTTTACTCTAATGCACTTCAAACTTTCACACAATAATCTTAAGATGTTATAGAATAATTTAAAAAAAAAAAAAAAAAATGAAAAAAAAAAAAAAAATACCATACTACCCCCTTAAGACACAAATGGATCTTATTTGGCATATCAGAAGAAAAAAACAGTGGACGTGGAGCATTCATATTGTATGTGGACGGGAAAGTTGTTAAGTGAAATAAAAAGTTCTGCAATTTTTCATTTCCTCCTTTTTTTCTATCGAGGTCTGTTTTGGGAAAATCTAAAACTCTTGTTATTAGGACGGACACGAGCTTCAAAAGTATTAACATTTTTGAGAAATAGCCAGAAATTAGTAAATTGAAATCGCCTATTGATTAAGCCAAAAAAATTATAAAATTAAAAAATAAAGTTTCATTGAAGAAAATTCAAAAATTTCCTTAAGAAAAAGTCAAAAATAGAATACTTTTGATAAATTATTTTCAAGAAAAAAAATTGCAAATACTCTTGATGACTTTTTCAAGCTAAAAACCACTTATATTTAATAATGATTAAAAATAATATGTATAATAATTTAAAACATACTATATACAAATTTTACATTTTCTTTAAAAATAATATTAAAAAAAATTATTTTTACTATATTGAATAAGATGCAAATTATTTATCGCTAAGTTCAGCCGATAAGTTCAATTTGATTAATTTGTGAGATACATATTTCTCGCCTATGTAAAGGCTGACGGGGTTAACATTTTTGTAAGAAATCTTGCTTACTGATTCTAAATTCACAGTTTTGAGCAAACTGCTTCTACTATAAAGCTTGTCGAGTACTTTACATATTCTCTGGATTGGCATGAAATTTGTGTGTATGCACTTACAAGCAGCTGAAGCAAACCGTGTGGTGCAGAAATATTTATAATGAAATGCGTTGAATGAAATGGGATGAAAAAACAGGATACCAAAAGTGTCGTAGTGGTGAGGCAAAATGAGTTTGGCGCATGAATTGCACCTCTACGGACGTTTCTCTTCACAAAATTAAAAAAAAAAAAAACGAAGAATAAACCCCCATCGCTGCTGAGAAATATCGAGCGGAAAAAGATTTGGTCTGTGAACCATGAAATATTGAGCGGTATTTACAAATGATATTTATTTTTAAATGTATAGCTGAAGAGCTGTCAATCCTGTCAAACTCTTTTATAGAACACAGAAGCACCCATTCGAAGTCCATTGTTTCTGCTTCTCTATGAAAGTATTTGAATGTTCCGTAGCTTTCAGTCAAAGCCTCAACTTCTGATTCTAAAATAATATGAAATGTACCCAAAACAAAAAAATTCCTAACAACTCTATGTTATGCCGTTGATATCTACCGGATATTTTATAAAGTTTGCCACAAAAAGTGACAAAACATAGTACGCGGGCTCAGGCAGGAAACAGCTAAATAGCATAGCTGTCATGCATTTATAATTACAGAGCACGGCTGCCAAGCCGTCCGAAAATGAGTGTACACTAAGCTTAAGGAGTTACGGCTAGTCAGAAATTCTTTTTTTTTTTGCATTTTCTTGAAGTATAGGTTCGGTTAGGTTAGGTAGTGATGGTTGCCCAGAGAGTAGGGCCCACTTGGACCACTTGGACCCTTTTGCAATGGTATCACAAAGGATGAAGGAAAAAAGGAGAGAAAGGGAAGGGATGGGGAATGATGAGTGTTTGTGGACTACGAACGGTGACTAGTCTGCGGTTGTGTTAACCTCTTTATGCTGCTGATGAAGTTCATCAGATTTTTGTTATCAACACCTGCTATATCAGCAGGCGCAGAAAAGAAGTGAGAACCAAGATGCTTGAATCTTTGTCCCGCTCTTCAGCTTCGCAGTTTCCTGCAATGTCACTGTGACCAGGTACCCAAATTATCTTTATGTCGAAGAATTCTGATGCAAACGAGAGGGATACCAGGCATTCCCTGACCAGCTCCGAATGCACTATAATAGAGCCTAGGGTCTTGGGCTTGGATATCGGAGTAAATATTTACCTTCTTAACAGTTATTACGCAAGTAAGTAGCCAGTCAGCTGCTTCTTTAATTGCGGCCACCTCTGCTTGGAACACACTGCAGTGATCCGGTAGCCTGAATTTGAGTTTGATGGGGAGCTCTTTGCAGAATACTCCTCCTCCTACCCTACCGTTCAGCTTCGAGCCATCCGTGAACAGGTTAACGAGGCCCTCTCTCCAAGTGTTGCCCCCGGTCCACTCCTCCCTTGGTGGAATATGGGTGGAGAAAATTCCGCTTGGACTTAGCGAGGGCACACACTGATCCGTCGACGAGGGGATGAATTCAGAGTATCTGAGGATGCTTGAGTGCCCATATGTGAGATTGAGCACATTTAGCAATACATTAAGCGCCAGAGTAGGAGTAGTTCGAAGCGCCCAACTGTTAAATACATATATATAAATGCGCAAATGTAAAAGTTTAGATGGATTTAAAATATACGAAATTATTCAGCCGTTGAATCCATACATTTTTTGAAATCCATCAATATGGATCAACAGTCGCCATAAATGTTCTTTTAAAAAATTAAATGTGTTAATTTGATGGTAGCTCGAGTATTAAGATCAGGTTTCTATTAGTATAACTTTGATCATGGGTTTGCGTAATTTTTTCGTGGTGAAAGTCTAAAACCAAGAAAAGAAAATGCGAAAGCCGACGAGCAAAATGTAAAAAATAAATCCTCCTGTATGTATATATACTCGAAAAAGTTATGCTAACACTTTTTTCATGCATTGATTTCACATAGTAATATTATCATTGTTAAAAGAGAACAAGTTTATGTTAGGTAATAATTAAATAATGCAACCTTATGTGCTGCTTTGACGAGTGGAAAAACCAAAATAAATAATTATGTTTGTATGTGTGTTTAAAAGAGTTGGATTATTTTGTGAGTGTAAGCAGTTTCAAATCCAAAGAGTAGTTGCAACAATAAAAAGTACCTGAAACACATTTTCATTTAAAAACTACAATAGCAAATATGAGCAAAATATGTACCTTCTTCGATTTTCTTCTGTTGCCAACTTTCTGGAAAACGTGAATTCACCGCGATGCGATACAAAAACAAAAAGACACCGACAGCGCGCAGAGGGTTTTGAGCAATAATATAAATTTGTATCAAACAACGCATTAAATAGTCATTTTAGTATACTTTTGGTGTTTACTTATTCAAGTAAATGCATGTATTAGTTTTTCTTTAAGAAATTTCTCTAAAATTTGCAACTTTTTTTTTATGATTTCTAAAAATTACTTTATTTTTGCCAAAGAGCAACCTTGCCTACAGAAAATTGTGTTGTACTTAAAACTTCACCACTATAAACTTGGTCCTTATAAAGGACTTTCACCACAGTCTGTTTACTGGATATACTGAGGTCAACATAATCAGCTGTATCAAAACCATTTGGTGAGTGGTCAACAATTTTAAAGTGTGTTTTTCATTGTTGTTTTTTTTTTTTTTGGGAAAAAATTTATAAAAATAAAATATATTGTGCGTAAAATCTTAATAATCAGTGAAAATAAAAAAAACAGTGGTTTCGTTGTTGTTGTTAGCGATTGTAATGCACATTGTAAGTTTTTCATGTTTTTTTGATTAAATTTATTACTTTTCAATTATTTTGTTTTAACTTATTTGAAATCAACTTATGCGGCCAAAAGAATTAGAAACTTAATTTCAACAATAGAAAAAAGAAAATTATATTACTTATATTTTCATCGCATTATTTTAGAAATGCCACGCCCGCGAAGAAATGATATTGGTCGTCGGTCGCTTAGAACGCAAAATAGATCAAATTAAAGGCAAAATCAATCATAAGAAGAGCGAGAAATTCAAAACCAAAACCAAAGGGAACGTATGGCCAGATCACGTTCAGGCCATTCACCTGAAGAACGTATACAACGTAATGAGCAAGATAGATTTAGAATGCAAGCGCATCGTGCAGCAAGAAATGTTAACGAAAATGCACAAAGACGACAACAAGCAGCACGAATCAATGTTAATATTGATTTCAACGGTGCTGGATTTCAATATAACAATGTCATTGATTATAGTTTGCATAAATTTGTGGTTATTGGCGCAATTGACAAAATATGTCAATATTGTAATGCAGTGAAAGAGCAATACTGGCTGCGAAAAATAGGGATGTTGGTCAATTGAATGCGAATATTTTAAATGATGTGCCTGGTGAGATTGTAACATTTAAATCAATTGATAAAGTTATAAATCAAGATGACGCTGTAAATTATCTAACAGAATTTTTAAATTCCTTGGATTTACCTGGACTGCCGGTTCATCGCTTACAGTTGAAAGTTGGTGCACCAATTATTCCCTATAAAGTAAATGACTAGCAAACAAAAATCATTGAAGACCATCATTTTATCGGGCCTCTGACTAGCCCTAACCCCTTAAATGTGGAGGAAAATATTCTGTACACTTGGCAGCTCGTTTTTGCCTTGAAAGGCTTGCAAATATGATTTTTCCCATACCTGTTCCCAAAACTTAACCTCAAATATCCCCGGCGTCACATCAATTAAACACAATAATATTTATTTTTCAAGCCCTCTACAAAATTCCATTATCTAATTAAATATCATTTCAATTAGTAGCTACAAATACTATTCGCTTCACTTAATGCCAACATTAGAACCAATTGCGCATAAAAATGAGTTTAACTAAAAAACATGTTTTTGTGCAATTTTCCGCATATAATTTGTATTTACAATTAATTACAGATTTTAAAATTTAAATTTAGTGTACATCTATTGCATTATGGCCACATTTCCGTAGACTTTTTATGCGGAAATAGCATTTTTCCTATGCATTCAGTCAAAAAGGTTGTTATGAATTTTGAGTGGAAAAAATACGCCAAAAAAATTATTTTAATTCTCAGTATTATTCAATAGAGGCTTAAAGATTCTTTTCGCACACAGTTTTTATTTTTATTTTAAAAAATTTGTTTCTCCCCACAATAAGCATCACTTTGCCATAGTGACATACGAGTATAATTAAAATTGCTTTATTACTTTTTTTAAATTAATTTTATAATTTTTTTCTTTTTGGAATAGCAGTATTATAGTTTGATTAGTTTTTTAGTTCCTTTTTTATTTTCCCTGTGCTGCCTTCAACTTCTGTCAACATTAGCTGATCACTCATACGCACTGGCAGCCAATTAAATTTTATAAATATTCATTTCATAATATTCGGCATAATCAATGAAGTACGTTTTTTAGTAACATAAATAGACTAATTTTTTTCTTTTACAAATGACTTTATGACTTTGATTATTAGCGCCGTTTGGTGCATTATTAATTTTTGAAATTTTTTCAATTTTCATAATTATTCTATACACAAAAACTAATATAACAGTTTTCTCAGTTTATTAATTTGGAATTATTTTAAAGCATGCATTAACTAAGTGTAAGGGAAATGGTGGTGTTTATAATTTAATCACAGCTACTGTTTGGATGAATATATTCCAGATGCCTCGTAACGGAAATTGAAGTCATTAATCCGAGGTCGCCAAAGCAGGGTAGGTCCATGCGAGGCTGCAGTTCTGTTTTGCTCGATGCTTGAAGTACGCGTAATGCATCAAGTGATGGTATAAGATTTTCTCTAATAGCAGCTGTCTCCCTGCAGGCAATGGCTAGCCTTCGGGTGTATTTCTGCGATGAAGCTGCTTATCAAGAAAAATCACCCGAGAGCAAGCAGCATAAAATTGTAAGATAAGGAAGAAATGGGTGATTAGGTATATTTTTTTTTCCTTGTTCACTCCTCTCGGGAGCATAGGGCCTCGACAAGACTCAATCTTGCGCTGGTTTCGTTAATCTGTTTTGCTTTCTGACAGCATATGTAATAAGCCTGCCGCTATCAGTCAGTTGTGGAACAACATCAAGACGCACTCCACAAATAGGGGGAGGAGCTCGGCCAAACACCTAACAGAAGTGTACGCGCCAATTATATATATATCAGTCCTAAGTAGTGGGAATACCCACCTGTCGTTGCTTAGGAACTACGCCTTTTTACTGCTTGGAGCGCCACCTGTGTCTCACATTTTTCTACCAGAAGGATCCCACAGATGGTTGAGGACTTAGCTGAAGTGGTGTGTATGCGCTATTAACGCGGCTGCCTGCCTCTACTTGCTGGCGCCACTGATGCAATGTGTAACTGTGTGTTTTTGCTTGTTTTAGCAGCCACAATACCAATAATGTGCTAACGAGTAACGAATGCAATAGTTTTTGGGTTTGAGGAATAAGTTTTTTCGTTTTGGTTTGTTGCTGTGGAAACTTTATATTAGTATAAAAATTTAAGGAACGTGTTTTTCGATTTAATTTGTAATTTGGTATTTTTATACTTTTATTTTTTTAATTTGTTTTGAAAAACTAAAAGAAATTTCAAATACTCGCTTCTTGCTTTAATTCTAGCTTGTTCAGGCAATCCCGCGATCAATGTGTTATAATAACTCCTTTGGCTTACATAAATATGGATGACATTCCTGCAGTAAGTGATCGCTTGATATTTTTCCAATTTTAATAACAATCTGTGCGTGGCATACCCTCTAATTCTGACTCTAGTTTATAGTCAAGTAACTAGAGCTTCCTGAGTCTGGGCTTCCAGAGAGTCAATCCTCAGCAAAAATCCCTGTATTATTCTATCGTAGCCACTTTTGTGTTTATTTAGCTTTATGGTTCGGGGTCGCATCTTGTTGAAATACCAAATATTCTCCATTGAAGAAATTCACACATTTTCCAAGACAACTTTTTCGGTACACTTTTGCTCTAGTTTTTATGCTTTATGAGACACTCCCTACTATAGCATAGCGTGTGCTAGATGACGACCTTTCTGAACTTTTGATGTAGTATTTTTTGCATTCTGCCATGCACTTGAACAAACTTCATCATTTGGTTTATTAAAAATTTCTTCCAAACAACCAAACCAGTCTCGACCAACTGGCTGCTTTTACAAATTAAATGTTTCACAAGACTTTATTTAAACGCGCTGTTGAATATATTTTTCTACATAAGTCTCCTGGCATGAACGGCATTTGACATGTTTCGACATTGAGAGAGCTCATTTCGGTCTACACTCCAACCATGCGACGCAGGCCGCCTAATACTTATACCAAAAATATGAATATGGAAAATCCTCTGACTAAAAATTTAAACTGCACTTCAATGATACTGAAAAAAGGCAGCATTTATTTTTTAAGATTTTATAAATTTTTTTTCTTGATTTCTATTGTGTGTAAAAACAGTTACGCTCAATCAAAGTTTACGATGAAAAAATTGGTAATCCAAAACATGTTAGTATCAAAAATTGAGTTGAGAAAAAAATAAAATGCTTTTGATTTCAACGTTGTAAATGTTATACATATTTCTCCCTCTTCAGCGCAATAGTATCAATTACGCTTTATTTTGGGAAAAATACAAATACTACCTATAACTGAGCATTCTCGTTTTTTTAAACCGCACTTTTGATTGCAGCTTAAATTCCTATTATGACCATTTGCGTCTGATTTTTGTTGTGCTTCTCTTGTGATGAAACTTGTTTGCACTTAATAGGTATATTTTATTCGCACTTGTTGCAAATGAGTGGCAGTAGATTGTTTTTGTAATTAATTTGATATGTTAAAATATAATGCGCAAGCTTTTTCCTCTGTGAAAACAAATAAATTTTTCGGATTTTCTACTAGCGAACAGGCGGAAATTGGCAACCGATAACTGAGTATGAAAATAGAGTTTTCTACTGTGGGAAGTTTTAAAAAAGAATAATACACAGTGTGGAGCATGCAACTTTTGCTTTTTTTTATATGCAATAAGTCCTATATAGCCATTTACTTAATACAAAATATCGAACGCAGCAGTACACTGTGGTAATCTTCCCCAAAACGTCGTCTCAAAAATGATTTTTGTGAAAATATATAATATTTTGTCAATTCTTTGGATGAAAATCAAAATCAAATGATTTTTGAGAAAATATATTTTCCCAACTGTTTTGATGAAAATCAAAATCAAATGATTTTTGAGAAAATATATTTTCCCAATACTTTTGATGAAAATCAAAATTTAATTTGATTTATGAGAAAAGGCGAGAAGAGCAACAGATCACTTGGGAAAAGTAACACTGCTTGACTGGATGGCGAATCCAAAGTAATATTCCCACAACTTTAGGTGAACGTGGTCGACCTCATAAGACATATGAAGAATCACCAGAGGAATCAAGAAACGAAAAAATAAGAAACTCGCACACTCGCCGTGGCGGTTCGATTTCAAACCATTAATATAATATAAGTAGTTATTCTAATATGTATACCGGCCGCCGTAGCCGAATGGGTAGGTGCGTGATTACCATTCGGAATTCACGAGAGGTCGTTGGTTCGAATCTCGGTGAAAGCAAAATTAATAAAAAACATTTTTCTAATAGCGGTCGCCCCTCGGCAGGCAATGGCAAACCTCCGAGTGTATTTCTGCCATGAAAAAGCTCCTCATAAAAAATATCTGCCGTTCGGAGTCGGCTTGAAACTGTAGGTCCCTCCATTTGTGGAACAACATCAACACGCACACCACAAATAGGAGGAGGAGCTCGGCCAAACACCTAACAGAAGTGTACGCGCCAATTATTTATTTATTTTTTTTTATACCAGAATGCCTTTTAGTGGACTTATTTACTGCAAAATCATCATTTTATAAGCACGCAGCGCAAATACCGCATTAAATCGGGTGACGAAGACGATTTTTAGAAGCATCTCTACTCCAGAGCCATCTAGCGAGCTTTTAATTTTGCACTGAATAAAAATGAATTGGCTCATAACGAGATTTCCGGCATTAAAAAAATGTGATCCCGGTATACTGAGATTAAGTGATTGACATCCCTAATTCTAAAAAAGTGCAGAATTGTACCATAGTACTGGCATACCGGCACACATACAACAATACGCCAAAAATTGCATAGCAATCGTATGAAGGATGTAGGCTTATATACCAGACAGACGAACAGACAAATAGACAAGCATTAATTTTATATTAAAAAGCAATACATATAGGGCAACATGAACGCGCTCTATTTAGATGTTACTGCTTTCCTTTCAAGGAACCCTACCCTTGGGATGCTTCTTATTTGTCATCGAATTTTTGTTTAATTTTATTTCCAATTTCTTTTTATTCTATTCTAAGACATCTCAGCATGTAAAATATTTTTTAAAATTTTTAATGCAATACTCGGTTGTCGCACCGGTATGTGAAAACGTATTATTTTCAAGTTTTTTGTTAATAAAAAAATATTAATCTAAGAAAAATCATTAATAAAAAAAAAATATAAAAATATTGTGTGTTCTTTATTTAGGTGATATAACCGAAAAGCAAAAGTTGAATAATAAGAAGCACCCCACACAAAATACATTTTTCCACGACTTATTAGCAGCTTTCAAAGCCATTAACTTCCGCACTTTATTTAATTTTTTTCATATTTTTTTTTGCTTCCTTTTTCTCTTTAAGCTGCCCTACCTCATCTGAACAACAAATGCCATGAATCATTCTCCTATTAAAAAAAACATATCCTCGAGTAATAATAGACATTCATTAGGCAGCTGACAAATGTTCATAAATCTAAACTTGCTCGCGCACAGGAAATTGATGCATTGTCGGTTTTAAAATGTTTTCGATTTCAAATAACTTTCATCTATCATTATTTCTCTTTTTTTTGTACAAAATAAAATTCCAGTGGCTCTATACAGACTGTCTGCTAACGAATTTCTCTCAGCTTTAGTTCATTTGGTATGACACAATTTTAAATGGTAATGAAAGTGAGCAACTGTTGGCGCACAGCTAAGGCTTGGAGTGGCTCCAAGTGAAAAAGTAAATTTCAAAGCAACGGAAAAAAAAATTATAAAATATAAAGTGATAATAATGTACCCACAGGCTGGCGTTCTTCGCTTGAGCGGCACAACTTTGCATGACGCTCACCACCCAGTGTCATAGTGGGAGACGTGCGCGCTTAGTTTGGTCTGCGTCTGCCAACAATTAATAATTTTTCAAGCGTGCAATCAAACAGATAAGTTGAAAAGTTCCAAGAGATACGAAATACGAGATACGACGAGCTGGCAAGCAATGAGCCGCATTAATCTTTTTGATGATGAATTCATTTGGACAAGTTGCTGGCCAATGTTGGCACATATAGGGTTTTGCGGTAAGGACAGGGCGATGTTGAAATGGATTTGGAAAAGTATATATAAAGTAGTAGCAATTTTGTTTTTTTTTTATTTGGAAAACCTCTGCCTGTGCGCGAGATATTAGAAGCGCGCCAGTTTACCAAGTTTTAACTATGTTCTTGAATATAATTTTTTATGTTCTCATAAAAGTGAAGTTTTTAAAGTTAAGGCTACAACTTTTCTACAAAATTCACAAAAATTCAAAAACATATAAAAAAATCTATCAAAATTTTCTACTTTTTAGTCTGCACCTTCCAGCAAACTTCAAAGTTTGAAGTTTTACAGCCCATTCAACTTTAGTATCATAAAGTATAAGTAGGAAGTTAGAGAGAAAGAAATGAAGAAAAAGTTTTTTCTAATAGCGATCACCCCTCGGCAGGTAATGGCAAACCTCCGAGTGTATTTCTGCACAATGAATAAGCTTCTCATAAAAAGTAA
>JAYXIM010045241.1:0-177581 GCA_037575425.1 Anastrepha fraterculus | reverse complement strand
ATGGACATTCTAAAAAGATACCACGATGACCCTATAGAAGGCGGTCATTGCGGAATTTTCAGAACACTTATGAAAATTAAAAGACATTACTTCTGGAATAAAATGTCAAAAGATGTTGCTAAGTACGTAAAAACTTGCGAAAAATGCCAAAAAACCAAAATAACAAAGCATTTAAAAAGCCCCATGACTATAACACCAACACCTACAGGTACATTTGATACAGTTATGGTAGACACAATAGGCCCACTACCTACAACAATTAATGGCAATACTTATGCAGTCACAATAATATGCGACATGACAAAATATTTAGTCACGATACCCATCCAAGACAAAAACGCCAAGACAGTGGCGAAAGCAATATTTGAAAAGTTTATTCTTACCTACGGTCCAATGAAGACGTTCATTTCGGACATGGGTACAGAATACAAAAATTCAATACTAACAGAGCTATGTGAATTGCTAAAAATAGAGAAAATTAATTCAACTGCTTACCACCACCAAACATTAGGAGTAATAGAAAGATCACATAAAACTTTCAATCAATACATAAGATCTTACATATCGATTGACAAAAACGACTGGGATGAGTGGCTACAATACTTCACATACTGTTTTAACACCACTCCTTCTACAGTACATGACTATTGTCCGTATGAATTAGTTTTTGGAAAAACACCAAACATGTTTCAGCAGTTCAAAAATGTAGACCAAATTACTCCATTATATAACATAGATAACTACGCTAGAGAAGTAAGATTTAGGCTAGAAGTAGCACATAAAAGAGCTCGCAATATGATAGACATAGCTAAAATTAAGCAAAAAACATTTTATGATAAAAATAGTTTAGATCACAATTTTAGCATAGGCAATTTAGTTTTACTTAGAAATGAAGTGGCTCATAAACTGGAACCCCAATATTGTGGGCCTTATACCATTAAAGCAATAGATGATAAAAATAATGTTACTATAGTCGATAAGTTATCTTTAAAAGAACAAATAGTTCACAAAAATAGGCTTAAGATTTATCAACAATAAGTAGTTTTAAAGACCGGTCTAAACTTAGAAAATTAATACAATATATACATATAAATAAAATTAAGATTACTCTTATGTACATATTTTATTTTAACAATTCAATGTAAAAGAATGTTCATACAAAAAAAAAGTTGTATGAGCATTCTTCCGAAGAATGGAGGTGTAGTATGATTATAAGTCGGATATGCCTTAACATTAATATTCATAAAAACATTTTGTTTTGGCTTTTATTTTATTGTCCACTTATGCATTCACTGTGCTGTGCCGTTTAAATAAAGTATCATATTTCTTAAAAGGTTCATTACTCTTGAAAGTAAACGCAAATATAGCTAACGTAATTATTATATGCGCGGCGCGTGAATGCTAGAATCATATTACACAAGTAAACACCGAAAAGTTGTTGTTGGCTTGCATTGATAAAAATTACTATAAAAACTCTTGTACTTAGTATGTAAGACACAATAAAGAAAATAATCGTTCGCCAAGCTGGATGCCTAGCTTGGAACGATAAACAAATAAACATATTTAACTTCAATAAATATTCTTTCATTACAAAAAATCACTCAGTGGTTGCACATACTTGACTTCATTATTATTTGTTTTTATGGCTGTATAACAGTTACAGTTTTTATATTCCAAAAAACTGTATTGGAGCAATAAAATTTCCTATTCTACATAAATGGATCTTCGAATCAATAAAAATTAACAAACTTTCCTAATTACCATTGTATTACAAGCACTTTAAATATTAAACATCTGTGAACTCACCAACCACAAAAATAGTTGGAACATAAAAGTTTAAACTGCAGCAATGAATTAAAAGTGCCATAAAAGCAACACTGTGCGCAGTTTGAATAATAAAAGAATTGTAAGGAATGAATTGGATTAAGTGGCGTTTGAATATTTACAGCGTGGGTTAGAGCTTTGATGTGCGATGTATGCATAAATATGTAAGTAATTAAATAGCAGACTATGGGCTTGTCTGCATTCTTGTTAGTAGGCGATAGTATTGGCTGACACAATTCACTGAGTCAAAGTATATAAATTCGTGTAAAAGAGCAATTTGTCATAACGTGTTTGGGTTTTATTGATACTGCTGGACTCACGAAATTTTTGTGTATACACTAGGTATGTAAATTTTCTCGATTTTTACAAAACCCGCGATTTTCGGGATCTCGTTATTACAATTCCGGGATTCCAAGATTAGTCCCGAGATATAACTTAACTCGAACAGAATTGTATCAATATTTTATCGGAAGCCTCCTCCTATAATAAATAAATGTGTTTCAAATTTATTTTTTATTTAAATTAACATAAATATTTTTAAATTAAAATATTATTCGATGTTAAATACAATGACACTTGTTCAGACATCCACTGTGGATGAAGCAGTCCTAATGGCATCTCATAAAGGTACAGAACTCACAAAACAAAATCTACAAAACGAGTTAAATGTGACCTTAAACTTGTTAAAAAGGACAACCACCGAACCAATTAGGGTTGGTAACTCCGACGAGCATATCGACGCCAAAGGACTTTAAGATCGACTCAAAATTAAACTGGCAAGAGCATATGTATAGAGAAAAACTGTATTGAAGTTAGAAATCGTTTTAAGAAATTGTACCTTCTGCTTGAGTCTCAGTCCAAATAATCATTGCAAAATAAAGCACTGTGATTTGGGGCACTGCTGCAAAAAGTTATGTAAGTATGATATATTACGAGTCCAGTGTCCAGAGTCCATGACTGATGCACCTTGGTACATACCTACCGCAGATATTCATCGCGACCTTGATGTTGATGCTATGTATACTTCTTCTAAATGAGTTTGAGCTCATTGGTCCTTTAAAATTACTCGTACCTCATCCCTTTGTAAAGTAAATTACTTATTGTCTAACGACAGGTATAATATTTTGGAAGAAAATAAAAACAAAAAGGTTGCAGAGCACACGTGCATATAATACTCCATCTTGTGTATATTTTACAATATAAATCGGATTTTTTATATAATATTTGCAAGCAAATAAAATTAAACTCTTTATATATCGTGAAAATATTTAGTTTTATTATATTAAAAAAGCAAGCTAACTTCTTTTAGTTTGAAATATCACTTTTCTGGTTTTATCCAAAGCCTTGTTTGGTGCTGTGGTCAGCGACCTATTTACATAAGAATTGGATAGCTTCTTCAAATCATTAACTACATGTTGACCAGTGTAATCAGAGAACTGTGTTGAAAATACTCCTCAAATTATTGTGGGGCGAAGCGAAAATATTATAATAGAACCACATGCAAATACGTTTGCCCCACATATAAACTAAAAGTTTTGAAAAAATACCAATAACATTTCCAACAAAGAAATAAAGAAAATATGACACAGAAGCTTATCGCTTCCTAGCTTGACTTTTCAGACTTTTTTAGATTTAATTTATCTTTAACGAAAACGGCAAACGTATCTTGACAAATCACAAAACTTTCTCTCTAAATAATGCCCGTAACGAAGCGATAAAGGAAAACGTTAGAACTTTGTTTTTGTATTGCGGAAAAGAAAATGACAAAACTAAGTGACGGAAATGCAATTTTTATTTCAACATTAAAATGAAAACAATTGTGCGAAAACGCGCTCTGTTTCAGAGATTTAAGAATTTTTTTTTTTTTTTGTGTTAAAATTTGCATATATTTTGAGTGCAATTTTCGAGGCAGTGTATGTGTGAATCGTAGACAAAACGGAAATCATAACAGGAAGTATTAAGGTAATGACTGTCGCGAGCGGAAATTTTACTTTAGCAACAAAGAATGAGATAGTGGCAGGAATATAGATGGATATACTCGTACACATAAGAGTATGCATTAGAATGGCAAAATAAAAATGTTTCTTCTTAATGTTACCCTCTAAATTTGTTCTATGGCGAAAATGATTTTTGTTTCATTTCATCAAAAATAGTTTTTAAGATCCAATTAAAGCAAATATAAGCTTAAACTACTACAGATAGTTTAATAAATAAATTTAAAAAATCAGTTTAGAAATCCATAAAATTAATTTGTTGTTAACAGTTGTGATTTTCCAATTGTTGAAAAAAACTCTAGAAAATAAAGATTTGTTAAAATTTGATTGAGAGGAATAACAAAGGCTGAGAAGTTTTTAAGAAAAATTGTGGACTTACTCGTCTACGTAGATGGCAAGGTAGCAAGGTTTAAATGGCGAAAATTCAGTTATGGAAGTTGAAGAAAACGTCAACATCCGCAGCTGTAGTAGCCGATTTGACATTAAAACGAACCGCAGAAGGGATTTCACCGCTAGACATTTTAGATTTAACAAATTACCAAAAGGCCTTAGGATTTGACTTAATATTATTTTCAATCCTGTAGAGAATATTATTGAAATAGTATTTCATAAATATAGTTCGATTTTTCGATTTTAAAAATTGTTATGAGGTTTATTCCACCTAGAAAAGTCACAAATTCATAGAACTCAACATTAAACATTAAAGTGACATGATGTTAGTCAGCAGGCGGGAAGTATGAGAAGCATTAAGAGATAGAAGTATTTATATTAACGCTGACGAATATGAAATCGAGAATTTGATAAAGCTTATTCCCAAATGAATTGTTCATGAATTTATCAAAACCGATTAAAAGCAAACGTTTAATGAATTTAATTTCTCTTTAGAGTGATGAAACAAAGAGGGGCTTCGAAGCTCAAATGGCATAAGTGGGAAATTTTAAAATCCTCATGACTAGAGTGATGACTTCTTGTGTTTGAAAACTGCGTAAGAAATAACCAAGTTTTAATAAAAATCAGATAAGATTTTAGAGGGATCAAAAAACAAAAAAAAATGTTTTATGGTACCGAAATGCTCTCAACACAAACTTCAAATGAAAGGGTGGACTTTTGCATATTTTTGTTTTATATGCCGATTGGTCTGGACTAATATGCATGTACAAGGGGGTGCAAAATTCATCATCCAATCTTGTTTTTGAATAACTTTTTTAATAAATAAAAAAAATCTATTTAGTGATGAAAATCTTTACCTTGACGTTGTCTGCTTATATGGTGCAGCTTTCTAGTTCACAAGTGTCAAATATGATTGACGTACGACGGCGCCATTGATATAAATTATAAGGGGAATAATTTTACGCCATTTTGTTCATACTATACATTCGCTCATAGCTTTAGTGCGATTGGATAAAGTCTGTTTGTATTTGTGTTAAATACATACAAATGTCGTTTTGTGTCGGGATGGCAATGATAGCTTTTTCAGCAAAATTACCGACTCGATATATAAATTATTAAATAAACATATCGCACCCTAAATACAAAAGGGGCACAACTCAAAATTTTCCACACTCGAGCTTGACTTGTTTACAGTAGCACAGAAAACAAACTATGTGACATATCACGCTAAAATTTGCCATGTAAGCTTATAACAGTCCTACTAAAAAACAAAAAATTTATTTTTGCCATATGTCATCCGCGGACCGTTTTATTGATAACGTCTCGTTCATATTTGAGCAGAAGTACATTTTGAGTTGTGACCCTTTTGTATTTAGGGTGCGATATGTATGTATATATTTATTAGGTTGAGGAATAAGTTCGTAGCGTTTTTACCCAAGACATTTATTTAAAGAATTTCTTGATGGCCTTCTGCTAAAAATCGTCTGATCTGAAGTTGTTGAGCCCGTTTTTAAGGACCTCTTTGTTATCGAAGACTAGCAAACCCGGCCCCCTTCGCTGGGCACACTAAAATAGAATAGATATGGTTTAGAACAGAAAATATATGATTTTCATATTATTTATTCAAGCGCTTTGGCATAAACAATATTTTTTGTTTTTATATTTGTTTTTGAGTAAATATAAAATATTAATTGAAAATCAGGAAAAAAGAAGATTGTTTTTAAATTTCAAATCAACGCATATGAATAAACAATCGTCTTTTTTCCTGATGATCCATGAATTTTTCGTTTCAATTTATATGTTTTATTAAGCATTGGAGCTTTTTTAACCATTATCCATTTATATTTTTCAAAAAAAAAAAACGAAAAAAAATTTTTTTTCCACGAACACATAATTTCAGTCGGATTTCACATTAAATTCTCAAATCTCGTAAGAAATTATTCACTGTTCCAAAATCCACTCCAAAAAAATTCACAAACAATTTTTACATGTTGCACTTAAGTTTTTTCCTTATGGCATCCAAATCAGAAAGAAATATTGACACATTGTAACTCACACTGTCAATGTGACAGTTCAGTTCCGCCCCAAGCGTTAAAAAAGTAAGCAACATTATGGCTGGTTCAAAAGAACGTTGTACCCGTTGCCAGTGCTCCGAATTACAACCAAACTTTACGAAACCCATTTTCAATACCTACTTAACAATGTGCGTAAGTTTGATTTAATTCGGTGCAAAGACACGGCGGGTCCACGTTTTGGCATATATTTCGAGACCCTAGTCATCAATAGGTATGAAAATTACCCCGTATTAAAGCACTTATCAACAGCTTTCATTTGATACCCATATTGTACATACACAACCAAAGGTTACCCGGGTCCACGTTTTGACCTATATCTCGAGACCCCAGTCACGGAGCGGCATGAAAAATACTCTGTAATAAAGCATTCACCAACAGCTTTCATTTGATGCCCATATTGTACATACACGTCCGAAGGTTACCCGGGTCCACGTTTTGACCTATATCTCGAGACTCTATCTACCAATAGGTATTCAAACTATACGGAAATCATCTTCAATACCTACTTAACAATGTGTGTAAGTTTGGTTTAATTCGGTTCAAAGACACGGCGGGTCCACGTGTTGGCATATATTTCGAGACCCTAGTCATCAATAGGTATGAAAATTACCCCGTATTAAACCACTTATCAACAGCTTTCATTTGATATCCATATTGTATAAACACATTCTAGGGTCCACGTTTGGGTCTCTATCTCGAGACCCTAGTCACGGAGCGGATGGAAATACTCTGAACTAAAGCATTCACCAACAGCTTCCATTTGATACCCATATTGTACATACACATCCGAAGGTTAGCCGGGTCCACGTTTTGACCTATATCTCGAGACCCTATCTACCAATAGGTATCCAAACTTTACGGAAACCATCTTCAATACCTCCTTAACAATGTGTGTAAGTTTGGTTTAATTCGGTGCAAAGACACGGCGGGTCCACGTTTTGGCATATATTTCCAGACCCTAGTCATCAATAGGTATGAAAATTACCCCGTATTAAAGCACTTATCAACAGCTTTCATTTGATACCCATATAGTACATACACAACAAAAGGTTACCCGGGTCCACGTTTTGTCCTATATCTCGAGACCCCAGTCACGGAGCGGCATGAAAAATACTCTGTACTATTATTACTCTGTACTTATTTCCAAAATAAAATATAATCCATGTTACTCGTGGATGATGTAGCTTTCGAATGGTGAAAGAATTTTTAAAATCGGTCCAGTAGTTTTCGAGCCTATTCATTACAAACAAACAAACAAAGTTTTCCTCTTTATAATATTAGTATAGATAACGCTTTTTATATGGTTTGACAGGGAGCGGAAAAGATGGGAATCAGTCGATGCAAGGTCCGGAGAATATGGCGGATGCTGAAGGACCTTCTATTGGAGTTCTTGGGGTGCGTGGTTTTGACGAGTTGTGCAACATGGGGCGTAGCGTTGTCGTGAAGGAATATGGTTTGACCAGGTCAATATCTATGACACCTTTTCCATATACGTCGCAAATGTCCCGGGCCACTTCGGCAGCTTTTTGAACTCGATGATAAGTAAAGAATAGCATGTGTCGAATATATTGATTCTTGTTTTCTAGTTATTTCATTTCTAAACCTCAAAACTAATAAAATATTATATAACTCAAAAATATAATTAACTTAGTTTTGTAGAGCAGAAAGAGTTATATCAAATGAATACTTACTCTTTGCCAAACAGCAAACAAATCGTTGTTAAAGTAAAAGAAAATATAGAAACGCTATGAACTTATTTCCGAACCCTATACATTCTTGTATTCAACGGATTTGAAAAGCGCCGTAAGAACCGAACATTTTATTTTGAACTGATAGTGAATGAAATTTCAAATTGCTGTTCATATTGTTTCTCTTTCTTCTTTCACGTGGCTGCTGGCGAAAAAAATTGTCAGTAATCAAAGACATTTCTGAACCACTTAAAACTTGTATTTTATTACATCGAAATTCAATGGACTATAAATTCTTAAAAATCGTATTTAAAAAAAATTTCAGACGATTTCTTTTCGAGTTGTTTTCAATATCAAAATATATATGGTCCGGCCCTCGAAGTGTAACCAATTTCAGACCGCGCTCGTGCATCAGCTGTCTGTTAGTTGACTAAATGACAGTTCAGAGTACTATTTACAAGTACGGGGAAGCATTTGGTCGCAAAAAAGGAAATCAGTAATGGATTTTAAACGTAATAACGTGATTGCATTTTTTTTGGCTGATGAGCAAGCGATTTGAGCGAAATCCCCGACGAAGTGCTATTCAAACGGCGAAAGAACTGAAAATATATGACCGCAGCATCCGCCGCATACTGAAAAATGATCCCAAAGTCAAGCCTTACAAGATCCAAAAGACGCATGATCTCATACCAAAGCAGCAACAAGTCAGATTTGAGAAAGCGAAGGAGTTGTCTCGCTTGGCCGAAAGCGGTCAATTTCCGAAAATTGTGTTTTCTGAAGGGAAAATTTTTGAAATTGAACAATTCGTAAATTCCCTAAACGATATGGTTTATTTAACCGATCGTTCATACGAGAATTTGAGTCATCGATTCGCCACTGGGAGGCAGCACACGCCACAGGTAATAGTGGGGGCCGCTGTAACCGCAGATGGACGTTCTCCAATCGTTTTTATCGACCCTGGCGTCAAGGTAAATGCGAAATATTAAGAATTAAGCCGGAGATATTAAACTAACTTTCTGTCTTAATGTCAATTTATTTTAGTTTAATTCGATTCAAGTTCCAAAAGTTTATAGTAATAATTTTGAATCTGTAATGTGCCCAATGGCCGACACTTCGATCTGAAAGATCTTTTATGTCCTACTACATGTTTTAGTACGGCGGCCGCCGTAGCCGAATGGGTAGGTGCGTGATTACCATTCGGAATTCACAGAGAGGTCGTTGGTTCGAATCTCGGTGAAAGCAAAATTAATAAAAACATTTTTCTAATAGCGGTCGCCCCTCGGCAGGCAATGGCAAACCTCCGAGTGTATTTCTGCCATGAAAAAGCTCCTCATAAAAATATCTGCCGTTCGGAGTCGGCTTGAAACTGTAGGTCCCTCCATTTGTGGAACAACATCATGACGCACACCACAAATAGGAGGAGGAGCTCGGCCAAACACCTAACAGAAGAGTACGCGCCAATTATTTATTTATTTTACATGTTTTAGAAGAAATTAATACTAGTCCTATTGAGTGGCACTACTACCTTAAAGGTATTACTTCAGGTTCTATTTAATCTGCCATACGCAGGAAATTGGTTGAAGGGCAAATTATTTCAGGAAATTTTCCACCTTGCGGACAAATTTCGGAATATCTGCAAGAGGAGCATTTTTGATTTCAATCGGATCCATTTGATCTCAATGAAAGATGCGCAGTCTTATTTTTGCCAAGGCAAAATGGTTTGGTCATCCTCTAGACAGGGTCTACCCTCTGCCTCATTCCCAATGTGAATTTTTGAAAGATGGTACTTCAAGTAATAGGGACCTGTTCGAAAACCCATTATTTTCTTTATGTATGTTTTACGTATGTTATGCAGTTCCCTATTGTAGGTAAAAGGTCCTATAAGCCTTTTGGCTTTCGGAGTTTTTGTGTGAGTTCCCAATGGGTAATTTTGAGTATTCTTCCAACTATTAACCGTGTAGTTAGCTTCCTAGTGCCAAACGTTAGATCGCCCATCCTTTATTTGAAAACTATTTTCGAAATTCCTTTTTTTATACCGTTTATACCAAGCATGCTTCAACCCATTTTTCTCAACTTTGTGCAATCGAAAGACAACCCATTTTGTAGATGTCGGTCTATAATCTAAATTTTCACGGATGTTATTTTAGCTATTCAAGTAATAAAACTGTCTACATAAAATTTTAAAACTAGATTGCACTATTGAAATCAAATTTACTCTTCAGAATAATTTTTGTAGGGATGTGCGATTAATTGGTTAATCAAAATTCTAGTTAATAATAATTACAGTTACTCAATAAATCAATAAATTTTAATGTTTGATTAATCAAGAAGTAAATCTATTCGCCCCTTGCAGGCAATTGTAAGCCCCGAAGTGTATTTCTGCCATGAAAAAGCTCCTCATAAAAAATATCTGCCGTTCGGAGTCGGCTTAAAACTGTACGCCCCTCCATTTGCGGAACAACAACAAGAAGCACACCACGAATAGGAGAGGAGCTCGGCCAAACACCTAACAGAAGAGTACGCGCCAATTATTTATTTCCTTTTTTAACTACACATTAGACTAACTAAAAATCTCTTTATTTGAGTTATCGAATATCTTTGAATAAAATGATGAATGACAGTTTTTACAAGTCCCGTATAAAGTGTCGTTCACAATAGTAGTAGCTATAAGTCGCGCAAGGTTTTGACTATTTATTTTTTTATGATTTTTTTTTTTAATCTTTATTTTTTTATAAAAAACTATTTTTTTATAACAAAAGGGTTTATACAACAACAAAAACCACTTAACTCAAAGCTTCAAACCTTGCACACAATTTATAAGAAATTCTAAACCTGTAAGATAACGCTTTTAAATTAATCTCGACTTTTTTGAAAGTTTTTTGTAACTTTTTTTTTAAATATGCCAATAAGTTTTCTATTGGATTAATATCCGGGGATTCTAATACTTCACTACAATAAATAAAAGCCACATTTTTATGTTTTGAATTGTTGTCCTGGTGGATTTTAAAATGAAGTTGTTGTCAACAATGAGCCAAATTTTGTTGTACTATTTGTCAAATGGCGTTCGGAATATTCAAATATTGTCTTGCATACATCTAAACTTCTACAAACCTTGTTGGATATGCATCCTTTCACCATGACCGAAAGTTTGCCATATTTCGCCTTTTCATGGCTTTTATCGTTGTAGTAAAACATGGCTTTAGTCTCATCGCAACATATCACACCATAAAAATAGTTATCTGGTTGAACTTGGTATGTTCTAGCGAAAGATAACCGCTTCTGTCTAGCAACCTCGTTGTTTTTTTTTATTTATGCATTTTCAAGCTTGCATTTTCTTGCTTCTGTCTAGCAACCTCGTTGTTTTTTTTTATTTATGCATTTTCAAGCTTGTTATTTAATTTTTTTTTTTTTTTTGCTTTTGCAATTATTGAATTATTGAAGGGAAAATTTCATGTAAGCATATGAACAAAAAAAAAATTTTGAATAATCATTTCTAAAATTATCAAAGTAATGGCCACTTTGAATAATCAAAACTTTAGTTAAACGAATAATATTATATATGGCACTCCCTTAACCACCTATTGGTTTCGTCGGAAGCTTTCGACCATCAGAATTTAAAAGCTCCTCGAAGTACTCCAGAAATACATTTCAGTCGTTTATGAGGTCAAACAGCTGCTTTCAAATGTGATTGAGTTACCTACGATGTGAGTGAGTTGCTTTATTTCGGAAAGCTCTGACTCAGAATAAATTCTTAATATTGCACAGCATGAAACAGTAAGAAAAAGGAAACGTTTCTTAAATTACTAAATATTATTAATAAATAAGATTTGCCGCTTTTTTTATACTTTTCATATACTTTTAGATAAAACTGCTAAATTCAAAAAAAAACATTCCAGGAAAGAAGAAAATTATCAAAAATAATTGATTTTCGTAGGTCAAGAATACTTAAATTCATCATAGCATTGTTGCCATAATCTCTGGCGTCCTCTTCTAATTTTGATTTTGTTGTAACAGCATAAATACTGCCTATAAATATTTGGGTGACGTGGAACCGATGCCGTGAAATTTGATAGCTCTTCGAAAATAACTTTGTAGAATTACGGACGTCAATTGCCAATTCCAATTTCCAATTCACGAAACAGTTGCTTAACCTAGCATGAAACTATTATAAAATTTCCAAACCTAGTAAAGCCTAAATATTTTTAAATAATCGCTGAAGTTGAATATGGCTTTAAATACATATGTAGTTCATTGCTTTTTTTACTTTATTTTAGTCTATCTTTTAAATATTATATTAGCCTCGTCTCTAAGAATTTTTAATGGCTCAAGCTCATTAGCTCATTACTTAAGCGAACTGAAGGATTTTTTAACCAGCTACTGAAGTAAAGCACTAACAGCTATTAATAATGATATAAAAAAAGTTTAAGTTATATTAATTTAAGTAATAAAATTTCCATTTACATGTTTTATGATGTCATGCTCGGCCTCTTTGTCTTCTATGCAAACTCTCACCAACCCGCAAGTTCATAAAATCCACAACACAAATAGATCATTTGAAATGCCTGATTATCAGCAATAATAAAACACTATTTTAATGGCACTTCTGGGGAAACAAGGCGTGACATGTTTAGGAAAAAGGAGAAAAAAATTATAAAAAGAAATAAAAATAAAAACGAATAAATAAAATAAATTCTCTTACGTTGAACCACAATACGTTTAGAAAAAATGGAAATCATGCGTAGAAGTGTAGAAAGAACTAAATGGGTGTTTGGTATTTACTAAGCAACAAAGCATAATGCCTCTCACATATGCGATGTCATTAAATGTGAGCAGAAGCGCAGCGATGTAGAAATCTTCAAAGGCACCAAAAAGTGCAGGAATGTAATTTTTTTTAGATATATGCGCGCTTAGTAAGCACAACCAACCAAAAGGTAGTGGCCCCACTCCAGAGCGAAAGCTCATAAAAATATAATGTGGTATTAGTGTTACTGGGGGCTTTGGTGGTAGTGGTGATGGTGGTAGTCGCGGTGATGGTGAAGTGGCGTTAAGTAGCCACAGCCACCGCTGCGCCGTCGGCCGTTGAGTTGATATTTGCGGTAGCAGCGGACGCAGTCACCACTTAAGAGCAGAGAATTGATAATAAAATTTCCCCACTGACAGAAGTGGCAAAATGAGTGGATTAAAAAATTATAAAAAATTTATGTGCTCATGATGTGAGAGAACATTAAATAGGTGGCTAGAACATCAAATTATATTGTGCATTTTTACACATAGTTACATATTTACGAAGGTATGTATGTGCATTTGTAGGCGCAAATATTGCCGCTTCTAATAGGTGCACACAAAGATCAGCGCATTTCAATTGTCAGTTGGTTGCCTTTTTATTGAGAGTTGCATAAATGAGGGGAGTAATTACGAGATGGAAACGGAGAGAATGAGTAATAGAGAGAGAGAGAGTGGATGTAATTTTTTTACGATTATATACTAGAGGCAAATTTAGATGATCACTGACCACTGCTATAGGCAAGACAGAGACTTAGGAGTCTCTCGTAAGTTAGAGAATACTTCTAAATTGCTGTAAAATGGATTAGACAGCTTAATGCAACCAGTAAGCGGTTGGTCTTATATAGTAAGGTGAATGGATAACATTGTTGAGTCTAAGATTACGAGTGGGATAATTGAAATGGGATAGCTAAAACGACCGATGTTTTTTTACTTGAATACCTACCGGCAACGGCCTGGACCAAAGGTGCTTAAAAGCTCACGTACGAATTAAATTACTGATCAGGTTGATTATATAAATTTTTTGTTCGAAGTATTATTTTATTATTCTAAGTATAGGTGTTGGTACCAATTGGCAGTGTCGCATGGACACACTAACCTGCCGTTCTATGGATCCCGGCACCCGGTTGCAATGCAAATCCACTTCAACCAGAAAAGATTTACCTGCATTTTAGATATTAACCACAGCCACCTCGAAAACCTCCCTGAAGTGCCGTTTCCAAGAATAGATCATAGCTAACTCTGAGGGCTCCTGTTTCCCGTGGTACCTAGATTAATTCTTCAATCAGACCTTGTAGCCTAAGTCACTACCAGTTGAGCTTCCATACTGCTCAGGGACTGGAAACCCCAGATTTTAGTCTTCTTTTACGAGAGGATTACATTACCTCGGGCACATTATAACCCCTGTCCCATTGGATAAAGGAGGATGAATTGGCTACAGTAAGATGGGGCATTTGATATGGTTCGGGGATATGTCCCCTATAAACCGATGAAAGTTTTTTTCGCATTTCTAATATTTGCAATGTTAACAAAAGGAATCAACTTTTATATGCAGGCAAACTGCAAGGCCAACGTAGGGAAGGAATGACAAATCTAGTGAAACTTTTCTGAACCTTCTCAGTTATTAAAGTTGAACTCATATAAAATAGATCCTATGTAGATAATGCTGAAATATTCGAGGTTTGATCTAACAAGAGAAGAATACAGATTCTTTAGCGTGGTAAGGTCTTTGAATTCCTTACTACAAAGTTGAGCTAAAAGATACACTTGACAATCATAAAGTCATCTATGTTTAGACATTTTGGATGTAAATACGACCCCCAGGTTTTTGTTTTATAAAATTTTGTGAGGGTGGTTGTCCCCAATTTGTAATCGAAATCAATCGCAACTTTACGTTTACTGAAGGACAAGTGCTGGGATTTACCAGCATTAAGAGATAATATTCTGTAAAAATGGTGCACCGAATGCGGACTAAATGCGAATCCAGCAAAGACAGATCTTGTTCTCTTTAATAGGAAACAACAATCTCCTCCACTGCAAACAATAACTTTAAAAGGGGAATCATTACTTCTATCAGATTCAGCTAAATATCTAGGAGTTATTCTAGATAGGAAGTTGAGTTGAAAATTGAACATTGAAAACAGATGTAAAAAAGCTTTCATAGCTCTTTATACTTGTAAGAAAGCTATCGGCAAAACCTGGGGGTTTTCACCTCGGATCATTTATTGGATATATACCTCGATCATCAAACCGATACTCTTCCACGGTGTGGCTGTATGGTGGACAGCACTCGAAAAATGGTGTAGAGTAGCCACAATTGATCAAGTCCAAAGAACAGCCTGCCTCCTGATAACAGGATGCTTAAGTACAACACCTACTAAGGCTCTAAATACACCGACACGCATGAATGCCATATCGAAATGGAAAACGTATCTTGGCCATTCGGCCATACTGAACAGGAACACTGTTATCTCTTCCGACATAGACTATCATGTAAGTCTTCCATCACCACCCTTGCTATTCTCCTGTTCACTCCCAACCAGGGAAGAATGGAAGACAAATCTTACCGAAATCGATGGCCCTCTGATTATATATACAGATGGTTCAAAACAAGACGGTAAAGTGGGATTTGGAATCTTTTCCAATTCCCCTCACATCAATCTATCATTTAGATTACCCGACTACTGTAGTTTCCAAGCGGAAGTATGCGCTATCTGGTATGCTGCGAAAACTATCTTAGAAAAGAGAATATCACTAGAGGATATCCGCTTTTTCACTGACAGTGAACCACTAAGATGTGGTTCGATCCTGTCTCTTATCTCTTAACGATACCGGGCCACAGTGGATTCGAAGGTAACTGCAAAGCAGATGAGCTCGCAAGAGCTGGAGCTACGCAATCAAATATTAGTAACATATCCACAATCCACATCCCGTTCGCAACATGCAAAATGATCATTGATCGAGAATTTCACAGCATTGCTGATCGGAGGTGGCGAGTGGAAACTACTTGCGTTACGACCAGACAAATCTGGCCATTCTACAATCTGAAATAGACAAAAACCCTTATACTATAAGTCTATCGAAAAACGAACTAAGGCATACTATATAATATCTCTTATCACCGGCCAATGCCTTTTGGGCACTCACGCACGTCGGCTCGGGGTTCCTCAAAACGACCTGTGCAGATACTGCGAGGACGAAGATGAGGAAGTATCGAGCAGGCATTTGCTGTTCAGTTGTCCCGGCCTAGCCAGAAGTCGACTCGCTCTTCTAGTCTCTCCAACAATTGACAATCTTTCAGCACTCTCGGACCTGAAAATCGAATCTCTCATTAAATTCTCGAAACGAATTAATATTTTGGACCAAAATCTATAATAAAAATCTCGGTTAGGTGGGGAAATCATATAAAATAATGAGCTCTAGGGCAACACAACGGACCCAACTTGGGGTCTATGTGGCACTCCGATGCGGGGTTACCCTTAAACCAACCAACCAAGAGATAAGGAGTTATCATCAGGCCAAGCTGCCTGTCTGTTAAGTCTTCTTGAAATCTTATGCAATCAAATGCATCCTCTGTACGATTGCAAATTTTCTATCCATCTGCATACATCAGACAACGCGATTTTGTATAAGACAGTAGAGTAGATGTTTGCTACCACACCTTTTTGAATGGTACTTCAAAAAACATAAAACTTACTTTGAAATAGCAAAATTAACTTTCAAATTTACAAATGTACTTCAAAATAATCAAAAGGCGTCATATATTATGTACTTCCATTTCGGCACAAAACTTCAAAGCACATTAAATATTCCTTAAACTTGTTAATTGGACCTAAGAAAAATTTAATTAACTTTCAAAATAAATCAAAAGTATGTACTTAACTTAAGTATAGTGAAACAAATCAAAATGTGTATAGGATAGAGGGTTTCAAAATGTATTACAATATTCTCTGAATATTCTTACATTCAACAACACAGTTAATTAATAAAACTTATTTTAATTTATGAAAATACATTCAAATACGTATATTCTTGAACTAGCCAAACGCTACAGTACAACACCTACCGTGCAAACACGTTTTGCACCAAGAACGCTGCAGAAGCATATCATAGTTAGGATGCTCTCCGATTTGCCGGTCAGGCATTGAAGATACATACAATACGTTCTCAAAAAATCCACAATACTTGAATACAAATCTGATTTCGAAACTTTTCAGATTCGGTGGTAATAGAGCGGAAGAAATGCAGGGCATATTCTGACCAATATCAGAGTAGGGATGTTTGGAAGGGGACGTGTGGACAGCAGTTTGGACTAGCAGAATCGTTGGGTATTAATTATTGTATTACACAACATACACGTGGGTAACGTCCGAAAGCGGTAGTACTACTGTGGGCAAAAAGTAAGGGGAATTTATTTGTCAAACTTCGAGGGATTAAAATTTCGCTCTAGTTATTTTTTTCATGAGTTGGCAGCACTGTTAATAGCATCTGGGCCAACTTTCATGTGAATGTCATTCTCACTAATATATTTACGCTTGTGTTTACCAAACGGCCAAGAGTGCATTTTTCGATTTTTACAATGTCTGATTTGATTGAGCAGAGAAGTGCCATCAAATTTTGTTTGCGGAATGAAATTTCGGCTGCGGAAACGTTTAGCATGTTGCAGAAGGCATTTGGTGATTTGACCATGTCGCAGAAAAATGTTTATAAGTGGTACAAAGACTTCAAAGAGGGTCGAGAACGTGTTGATGACTTGGAGCGCTCCGGACGACCATCGACGTCAACAGATGACCAACACGTCAATAAAGTGAAGGAGTTAGTGCTCAAAAATCGTCGGTTGACTGTTAAAGACCTTACTGATATGATCGGAATATCAGAAGGATCTGTGAAAACCATTTTGAAAGACCATTTGGGCCTACGAAAAGTCAAATCTCGTTTGGTACCGAAAACTCTCAATTTCTTGGAAAAAAGTCGTCGCGTTGATGAGTGTGAAACAATGCTTTCACACTATCAGGACAAGCTCAAATGCATCATTACGGGAGATGAGACTTGGATTTACGCTTACGACCCTGAAACAACCGACCAATCAAGCGAATATCGTGCTAAAGGCGAGGCCAGACCGAAAAGAGCACGTCAAAGTTGTTCAAAAATAAAGGTCATGATGACAGTTTTTTTCGATTTTCGTGTTAATAAGGAATATTATTTGAGCGTTATGCGTCGTTTACGTGAAGCAATTCGTCTAAAAAGACCAGAATTATGGGCCGTCATAAATTTGCTAAATGGGTTCTGTTTAAACCTGTTGCCTGCACTAGCAGAGGATGCAACACATTCTCTCATAAATTCAGTTGAAGAAAACTGCATTTTAACTCTAAGGCAACTTACGTAAAAAGTGTGCACTAATTTTCAAAAAGAAGTTTCAGTAATCACAATCTCTAACTACCAACAAGGGTTCTTACACTGAAAGATGCTCACCACCAACCAGTCAGTCTTGACAGTTTATTTGTAAGTGTATATGCTTATATCCTTTTTTGGGAGTTTGACCAAACTTTTCCTCCTATTTTTGATGTTGTTCCACACAAATTTTGCATGCATTTATAGAAGCAGCGTAACAAATTCTTTATATCGGCGAAACGAATTTTCGTTTATCCTGAACTCGTTCGATGTGGTACAAGAGTGAGAAAAAACTAAATAGGAGTAGGCAAGGTCGCGTCCACGGAAATATCATCAGTTACGCCTGAGTTAATCGCTTCGTATTGAGCAGTCAATTAATATCGAGGTCTGCTATTATCGCTAGTTGCCTGAATATTAGTCTCACAGAAGCAAAGATGCTGAGTTTATTTCACTAGCAGCTGCTACGAAAGGGGCTTGACTTTACACCAAGTTTCACTACATGGATCCTTAATGGACAATAGCCTCAATAGCCCGAAATGGCCCGCAGAGGACACCCAGTTCAATTGAGATTTGAGGATTTGTTAGCAACATCTTTCTGATGAATCTCATTTTCACATCGGGGGCTACGTCAATAAGCAAAATTATCGGATTTGGGTCTCAGAAAATCCACACGTTACTGTAGAGAAGCAAATGCATCCACAACGAGTCACTGTTTGGTGCGGTTTTTGGTCTGGCGGCATAATCGGGCCATTTTTTTCGAAAATGAGCGAGGAGCCGCGGTTACAGTAAATGGCGAGCGTTACCGCGACATTGTTTCCAAAAATTGAAGAGGATGACATGGACGACATTTGGTTTCAACAGGACGGTGCAACTTGTCACACTGCCAAAGTTACACTCGAACTTTTGGCTACCGTTTTTGAAAACCGAATAATCAGCCGAAATTCCGATATCAATTGGCCGCCTCGGAGCTGTGATTTCAGCCCGTTGGACTATTTTTTGTGAGGAGCCGTTAAGGACAAATGCTATGCGAACCATCCAGAGACGATTGATGCTTTAAAACACGAAATCGAAGTTGCCGTTCATGAAATTGGACCCCAAACAATCGAAAATGTCCTTAAAAATTGGGTTGATCGAATGGCCTACTGTAAAGCCAGTCGTGGCAATCATTTGAACGATATTATTTTTCATTCATAAATGACAATGTTCAATCTTCAAAATAAAAGAAAAAGTTTGAAAAATTATTGATTAGTTTTTTTTATAGCCGATTCAAAAATCAAATTTTACATGGCCCACCCTTTACATCTGATGTTCGTTTCAACTTCAAGTGAACTGTATTTGTTTGCGATATTTTTACTTGAATTAAATTTAGTACATTTTGTTATGTTTTATTTAAAGAAATTTCGCATTATTGGCAGCTTTAAAAATGTGTCATTGTTTGCCGAGTTAGCCCACTTTAATCGTAATATATTTCATACCCAGTGTAAGTGGTGTTCAAAGTTTCTTTAAGATATTCTTAGTTTTACTTAAGTTATTTGTTGCGCAGCCGGAAAAGCAGGTATGGACATTTTACTGGCAGTGGGCTAGTCGAAAGTAGGAGGTGAAATGGTTAACTAGTTACTAAATTACAGCATTCCTAAGAATTTTGAAAATAATCCTTACATGAAAATTTGCCCTAATTTCATTCATTTTCAACAACTGTGGTCAAGTGCAACATATATACCAAGTTTTGTTCATATACATGAGTTATGACCACACGAGTTGTTAGCTACAAATACCTAGAAGGATAATATAAAGTAATATAACTCGGCGGTATGTGCAAGCTCCTAAAGCCCTCTATATCAGAAAAGAGCCTAAGACATAAACCTCAACATCTTCTGCTGTAGTCACAAGGATGAAGACTTTTCCAGATGACAGCTTTTGCTGTCCTGTGCATGAGAGAAACATCCCAGAGATGCCATAATAACCTGCGCTGTAAACTAGAATTCCAAAAATTAGTTTTAAAAAAACTACTGACCGAAAGGAGTAAAGGAAGGACAAGTCCCAGGCGGTAATGTCGGTAGGATAGACGATAGTATTTTCTTGAACGCACGCAACTGAACCATGTCATTCGCTTTTCTGATCAAAGTGGAATGTGATGAAATCCGCACAAGTCCCAAGTTGCCCTTAGTCAATTATTTCAGTGAAATGTCCGTAAGTTTATGGTCATTTCACTGATTTTTTTAAACCGGTTTTAGTGTTTTCAGCATTTAAAAAGCTTAACGCTTCAGTAATTTTGTATCAAAATTTCACACCAGTCAGGGGAAAATTTAGGGAGACTATAACTCCCTCAGTCTCAGCTCTCGTGGAAGGTGAAGAACAGCTCTGGTTGGAAATGTCTTTATAATTTTTCATAGTCAAGTTGCAGTCAAAGCTTTGGGCTCAAACAATGGTGACAGGAGGCCGATAGTAATATAAGGAATAAACAAAATTGACTCCACATCATTGCTAGAAAAAGAGTTTTAGAAGGAAATCTGGAAAGAGTGAATTGCTACATTATCATCTGCAAATTGTTTCTCACAGAATTTATATATAGGCAAGTTAGCAGAAGCCGGAACAAAAGTAAATGGTTTGCAGACAAAAGTGACCGAAATTTGGTCGGAAATTTTCATGAATTGTATGCTCTCTACGACTGGAACCATAGGTGGGCACTTTGCAGTAACAGTAAAAATGCAGTAAATATAATATTTTACTGATATTGCAATTTAATTTTCATTACCAGTAAACTTTTACTGATTACTGAAAAAAATTTGCAGTAAAAATATTCTTTTAATGATTACTGAAAAAAATTGCAGTAAAAATATTTTTTTACTGATTACTGAAAAAAAATTCCAGTAAAAATATTTTTTTACTGATTACTGAAAAAAATTGCAGTAAAAATACTGTTAATATAATTTGATTTGCTATTAGCTATTAGCCTTTCTTAAAACAAGCATTTCAAAATTTGCATCGCTGAGTTTTTGCCTTCTGGACCGATTTACAATTCCAGCAAATGAAAACAACCGTTCTACAGGTGCAGATGCCGGTAATGGGGTATTATATTTTAAAAATATGTTTTTAATAGCCTGATATTTATTTAGGCAACTTGTGGTTTCTTCTCGTTCGGCCAGGTATAAGAGCGTTTCTTGAAGATAATTTTCCGAGTCAGTGGAACCACATTGTATGCTAATATCTATTTAAGTAAATATATGCATAAAACAAATATTTAATTGAAAACCAAGTGTAAACAGTTTACCATTACTTTCATCCCCGAAGTCAAACAATGTTTTTTGAGGTGGTTGAAGTAGAATATGAGTTTTGGCACAGGCTACTTTTCCATACTTGACCACACAAGTGTTGAACATTTTTTTAACTTTCTCTTCTGTTTGCGTTTTAGCTGTTTCTAAAAGAGCTTTCACAAATCGCAACTTAATGTCAGGGACAGAAATAGCGGCAATAACAGCATCCCAAGCGTCAGGCTGAATCAGGAAGTACTTTTCAAATCTTTTAAGCAAAGCTTCATGCCTTTTTTGCTACTTTCGGTTAAATACTTAAAACTTTTAGGCTCCAAACGACGCATTTTTATTCTTAAGGACACTATAGTGGGTATGAAATAACCAAAATACATGGTCTTTTCACCCTGAAGGAAGTCGATTGCTTCTGCAATAGGTCTCATAAGCTTTACGTATTCCTCTAAGTACTCAAGCTCACCACTGAGAATGGTAGGAATTTGTAAGCGGAAACACAATTCCGCTAAATTGGTTTTGTGCTCCAGTAACTTATTTACGGAATCATAAAGCGAGTTCCACCTTGTTATGCATGGAGTTATTAAATTCGCATTTATCACTCCATTAACTACTTCTGCAGATTTTGGTCTATTGCATTTATTCCAAAGTTGTGTGCATCTGTGCAGTAAAAAAATAAAAAATAAATATAAAAAATTTCAATTAAATTGAAGGAAAAAGAAAGAATTATTGAGTACATAAATGATTGAATTTCGTGATGAGAGTGTATTACATTTTGACTTCCCATAAACAGTAAATATTATACTGATAATGCAAATCAAATTATATTATCAGTAATTTTACTGCATTTTTTTTCAGTAATCAGTAAAAAAATATTTTTACTGCAATTTTTTTCAGTAATCAGTAAAAAAATATTTTTACTGCTATTTTTTTCAGTAATCAGTAAAAAAATATTTTTACTGCAATTTTTTTCAGTAATCAGTAAAAAAATATTTTTACTGCAAATTTTTTTCAGTAATCAGTAAAAAAATATTTTTACTGCAAATTTTTTTCAGTAATCAGTAAAAAAATATTTTTACTGCAATTTTTTTCAGTAATCAGTAAAAAAATATTTTTACTGCAAATTTTTTTCAGTAATCAGTAAAAAAATATTTTTACTGTAATTTTTTCAGTAATCAGTAAAAGTTTACTGGTAATACAAATTAAACTTCATTATCAGTAAAATTTTACTGATTACTGCTATTTGTAATGCAGTAAATTTATAATGCAGTGTGCCCACTTATGACTGGAACTTACATTCGCTATCCCGAGGTTCTAAGAAATCTCGTTTTCCCTTTAATTATCGTACGGTAGATAGAAGCTGGTTTGGAAATATTTTAAGCATTTTTTTGAAACACTAAAAATTAGGAGGCTAATATTTATTTAAAAAATTATATGAAATTCGTCAGTTTAGTAATGTGAACTAGCATTGCACTATGGGATCACAACTTGTCTCTACATTCAAACTTGGTACTTTCGGCTGGCAGCTCCCCTAACCTAATCTAGCCAGGACGACGGGTTTCTGAGCCGAGCCCAAGATAAACTATGTAAAGCGTGGAATCTTTTAGAATAGAATTGCGTACTGTGAGGTCCAAATATTTGAGTCTGAAACTTTTTTTGAGCTTCAACTTAATTCACAGCTTCACGCCATAATTATACAAAGAATAAAAAAAAATGCGGCTCATTATTTGCTTTCGTTTCCTATGTGTCATCACAAAAATAAAAAAAAACTCACAACTTTTTGCATGCATATGCGGCAATAAACGCTAATCTCTCTAAATGTGCATTTATGACATGGCGACAGGCAAATTCATATATGTATGTATACTCATATATACTCGACGAACAACTTTCCTCACACTACTGTGCGCCAAATGCTGGCCATCTCACTGGCACGTACCTTTGGTGGCTAGTGCAATAGGGCCGCGGTATTTTTTGCTGCCTCAACAGCAATGATGTTGATTTTGCTGTTGCAGTGAATGTTATACACAAACACACACTAATACACTCTTACCTACATGTACATAAATGCATGCATAATATGTGTGTATATGTACCTAAACTATGCACATATGCATGTGTGTGCTTCCTATTTACGTTCATTGCACAGCACTTTTGCTGCTGATGATGATGGGCATCATGAAAATTTTATGAATGCGCACACTTTGATTAACATGTGAACTCAGCTTAGGTGATTTTTCGTATTGTTGTTGCTGCCGCCGATGCTGAGTAATGCTGACTTTTCCCTTTTGCGAGCCACTGATAGCCACCTTAACTTACTCATTGCCTTGGAGCCGTCAATTCAGCTCACCTGCCCACACATTCACACAATTGACTTGATGAAGCTGACAAGAATTATTACTCTCATTTCATCAGTCAGTCAGACAATATGAGTATTATGCATACAGTGTATTCTTATGTATTCGTAGATATGAATACCACACCTATATTAGTAAACAGTATTGGGCACAACTTAAGCACACCCTTGGCATAGATCATAGATGCCATATATTTGTTTTACTAAAATAAGGTTTTTATGTTTAGAAAAATTAAGCTTTTCCTTCAATTTGTGGTTTGTGTTGCATTACAAATGGAGCGACCCCCAGTTTTATGCCACCTTCGAACAACAAAGGGTTTTTAATGAAAACCGTTTTTAATGTCAAGAATATACCCGGGTGCTTATCATTCCCTAGCTAGGGCTACTCACGTCTAGTGTACTCGCCTCAAAACATCAACTCTGCAGTTTTGATGAAATTTGGACGGGATACGCAACCGCACAGCAGTATAAATTTGCAAAAGGGAGAGAGAAAATATTGAGTGGTTATCGAGATATAAGAGCAAGAGAAAATAAAATAATTAAAAATAAATCAATTTTTTCTATAGAATTCCGACAAAATTAAACAAATTTTCAGAAGCAATTTTTTCGGTTTTTGTTTAATTTTTGTCAAATTTCGACAATTTTGATTTTATTTACAAATCATACTCAACTCGTACTCATTATACTCCTTTTAATGATACCTCACTTTTTATGGAAAGAAAACATTTCATGATTAAATTCGAATTTTGAACGTACTCTTGCACCACAGCGCGGTGCAATTGATCTAGGTACAGTAGTTGCAAAAAATAAATTAATTAACAGACACAATTTCGTTCTTCTAATAACTCCACTTGGAGTATGTAAAGAAGTCTTCAACACAGAACACAAGTTTTCTTCAAAAACTGAGCGTTGGTCACCTGACGGGCCCTTAAATTTGAAACGTAAATTTGCACAGTATATGTAGTACGGCAGTAGCAGAAGAAGGGATTTCTGTTGTTGTAGCAGCTTAAACATTCCCCATACATGTGCGGTAATATTGCTGTGGTGACAGTCCTTGGCCGGATATAAATCCGGGTCGTTCCGGTAAAGTAGAAGTGACCGCCGTGGGAACGATCCGAACGATTTAAGTCAAATATGCGCCGTTTTGTTCGATGACGAATTCCCAACGAGATGCCAACTTCATAATGCCCCTCTTATAGAAGCTCGCTTCCCTATTGTCAAAAAACTCGGAGAGCCAATTTTCACAGGACTCTCTTGAGGACAACTTCCGACTACCAAGCTCGTTCGCCATGGACAGAAATAGGTGGTAGTCACTTGGTGCGAGATCCGGACTATACGGTGGATGCAAAAGAACCTCCCATCCGAGCTCCCGGAGCTTCTGGCGCGTCACCAAAGATGTGTGTGGCCTGGCGTTGTCCTGATGGAAGACAATTTGGGCTCTGTTGACCAAAGATGGCCTCTTCTGCATGAGTGCTGCATTCAAGCGGTCCAGTTGTTGGCAGCACAGGTCCGAATTGAGCGTTTGGCCATAGGGGAGCAGCTCATAGTGGATGATTCCCTGCCAATCCCACCAAACACACAGAAGAACCTTCCTGGCCGTCAATCCAGGCTTGGCCACCGTCTGGGCAGCTTCACCGCTTTTCGACCACGACCGTTTGCGCTTCACGTTGTCGTAAGTGACCCACTTTTCATCGCCAGTCACCATCCGCTTCAAAAACGGGTCGATTTTGTTGCGATTCAGGAACGATTCGCATGCATCCATACCGGCAAAAATGTTTTTTTGCGTCGAGTCGTGTGGCATCCATACATCGAGCTTTTGAATCCAAGCTTCTTCAAATGGTTTATAACGGTTTCATGACTCATGCCCAGCTCTTTGCCGATGCTACGGCTGCTACTATGCCGGTCTCTTTCGATCAATTCAGCGATTTTATCGCAATTTTTGACGACAGGCCTTCCGGACCGTGGCGCATCTTCGATCACCTCTGCACCAGAACGAAAACGTTGAAACCATCGTTGTGCGGTGGAAATGGAAACTGTATCGGGTCCATAAACTGCACAGCTTTATTGGCAGCATGAGATGCATTTTTGCCTTTATCGTAGTAGTACTGTAAAATATGCCGTATTTTGTCTTTATTTTGCTCCATATTTGCGAGGCTATAACTCACGAACGACTAAAAGCAAACAAAAATTAATCAAACACGTGTTAGCACGTGAAAAGAGTTTCCAAAAGGCTCTAGCGTGAACCGATGCGACGAATACAACTAGAACTACGCGCTTGCAAAGACAAGCTTGCGGAAATACCGCAAGACTTTTTTGCCAACTTTTATATACTTTGAACATAAGCAAACTTTTAAGGAAGTTATTTTCAAATATAAAAAAAAATCAAGATAATGCGTTGTTTTCGAGATACATTTTTTCCGCCTCGATTTTCGATTTCAATATCATGAATATCATGTCCGGCTATAAACCTATTAAGCGGATGAAGTGCCCACAACCATCAGCACTACATCTGCTACCAATAAATAAGGCAGCATCTGGACGAAACGTTTAGAATTTTTTGTTGAAAGTTAATATTGCCATCTTAAACGTTTGCCCCAAGATATGCTAGAGGGAACGCGCCAGATTCCAAATGGAACGTAGCCACTCTACGTGATGTATTAACTAGCCGGCTACTTCCATATGACAAAGCAGGCATTACTCTACAGCAAGAAAATATGAGACTCCTTAATTCAATCAATAAGTAATAATCCAACGCGTCATTGCTGGTTTTGCAGAGCAAAAATACTTGTAGATCTGGAGCAACACTTTACCTTATGTAAACAATTTGTCTGGAATTGCGAGTATTTTATTGAATAGAGAGCATTAAATAATAAGCGATACCATGCGAAAACTCTTATTTTCTTCTTTCATTAAATTAAATACAGGGTGACGCAAAATTAATCACCTTGTGAACTACACACCTGCAAATAAAACAGACCAGCAATAGAGGCCGTGTCACTATAAAGATTTGCCTCACTCAAAGTCAATTTTCTTTCTCGTAAAAAAGTTATTCAAAATCAAATTCAAAAATATGAGTTCGTTTTATATAATGGGTAGGAAATTAAAAAAAAAACCCCCATTTTATTCTCGATCTTTCAGATTTCATGACGCCTATTAGGAGTTATTCTCAAAAAAGTTGTTTTTACTCAAATAATTTGCAATATTTTCATGGTCAATTTTATTCGTTCCTTTTTTTTTACAAAATATGGTTCATTGTGGGACAAAAACCTTATAAATCAAAGGGCCAAACTTTGTAGAAAATTCAAAAAAATTTAATAAATTTCGAAAAATTATCCCCCAAGTTTTAAAATTTTTATTCAAAAATTTAAAATTCTGAAATTTTGAGATAACACCAATTCTCAGTTTTGGTTTTTTCATTATTCAAGATTAGCTTAACTCTTCAACGTAATTTTCCTCAACAACAACGCAATCATTCCAAAGCCGCTTTAATATTTTTAGTAGAACGATTTATCGTTTGACTCAGAATAGGCCCCGATTCAGCGATAACCTCTTCATTCGAGCGAAATTTCTTACCGGCGAGCATTTTTTAGGCCTGCGAACAGCCGGTAGTCGCTAGGAGCCAAACATGACGAATGGGGTGGAGGCGTCAGCAACTCGAGTTTCAGTTCATGTAGTTTTGTGACATGCATAATAAAGCATATCTTTACGATATCAGCTAACTCACACAACTTCACTTTTGGATCATTCAAAACGATTTCGTGGATTTTTTGATGTTTTCTGGTGTTACCACCTCGTTTGGATGTCCACTGCAATGTGCATTATCGGTGTCTCTACGACCTCGTTTGAAATCAGCAAACCATCGTTTTATTGTTTTTCTGATGGAGCGGAGTCGCCATAACACTTTTCAACCCATTGTTTCGCCTGAACGATTTGTTCCTATCAAGAAACAGTGTAAAATTGAAACATGAAATTCTTGTTTATTATACAATTATTTCTTATTTATTACACAAAGTTGAGAACTTTTTTCAACATTAAATAATAAGAAGATTTTCAACATCGCCATTTTTTATTTTAAATTATATATTTACGGTGTAAAAAGAACTCAACATGTTTAAATAATTCTTTTAGAAGCTTAAACCAAGTTACGAACTATCTTCTGACCACTCGCCGATAATACTATACATCAAAAATTGACCCTATAGAGATAACACCCCAAATATTTACAAAGAGGACTGACTGAGATGAGTATCGAAAACACATGTCCCAGCAACTCATTCTAAGTACACCTTTGAAAACACAACTTGACATTGAGCGTAGCATCATACATTTTAATGACATAGTTATTGACGCAGGATTCAGATTCACACCGCAGCAAAAATATAGCGCACAAAACACTTCAAATGACATTTCTATTAAGAAGCAAATCAAGGAAAAAAGAAAATTGAGAAAAAGATGGCAAACAACCAGATCTCCTGCAGACAAACAGAGGTTAAACTTAGCTACAAAAAATTTGAAGGCTTGTTTATGTGACATAAAAAATAAGGAAATTGAAAAATATCTAAAAAATTTAACTCCTACACATGACACAAATTATTCCTTGTGGAAATGTACAAAAAAACTTAAAAACCAGATAAAGCATCAACCGCCACTAAGAAAAGATGACAACACATGGACTTTTATAAATGATGAAAAAGCAGCGCCATTGGGAAATTATTTTGAAAATGTCCTATCGAACGACGAACATAAACAAATTGACACGATTAGTAATGTTAATACTGATACCATCACAAAAATAAGAAAAACAAGCACACAAGAAGTGATATTATGCGTCAAAACTCGAATTAAACATAAAAAAGCACCCGGATATGATATGCTGACAGGCAAAGCACTTACGGAGCTACCAATTGAGGCTTACCTATTCCTTAGAAACGTATTTAATGCAGTGTTTCGCTTACAATACTTCCCAAAAGTATGGAAAGTCGCAGAAATCATTGCGCTACCAAAACCGGGTAAAAACCCAACAGCTTTAACTTCATATCGACCTATAAGCCTACTTCCGACTATATCCAAAATTACAGAAAAACTTTTACATGACAGAATTACCCCAATACTTGACACGAAAAACATCATTCCAAATCATCAATTCGGTTTTCGAGAAAAACACTCAACTATCCAACAAATACATCGAGTTACACAAAAAATAATTTCAGACATGGAAAATAAACGATATTGCGCTGCTGTATTTTTGGACGTCGCAAAAGCTTTTGACAAAGTTTGGCACAAAGGCCACTTGCATAAAATTAGGACAATATTACCACTGGACTATTATTTAATTATCAAGAGCTACCTTAATGACCGATGCTTCTACATTAAATACAATGACAAATACTCACATATACATCCAATAACAGCAGGAGTTCCTCAAGGCAGCATTCTAGGACCACTACTATATGTCTTATTTACCTCTGACATACCACTCCCAGACGAAAATAGTTCTACTATAGCAACATTCGCAGACGACACAATTTTATTGTCATCTGACAAAAACCTCTCAACCGCAACAACAAAATTACAGATGTACACCAACAATGTAAAGAAGTGGTTTGACAAATGGTGTTTAAAAGTAAACGAGGACAAATCTGTACAAGTTATATTTACGACAAGAACAGAGATTGCTGCTATGCCGATTAAGCTCAACAATAAAAATATACAAATTGAAACATCTGCAAAATATCTTGGAATCCATCTGGACTCAAAACTAACTTGGAAAGATCATATCGAAAAGAAAATAAAACAAATAAAGGAAAAATTTCGACAATTGCATTGACTAATAGGCAGAAATTCTAAGCTCAATATTTCCAACAAACTTTTAATATACAAGTTGGGGGAACTGCAAAAAGAACTCACATAAACAAAGTACAGCGACAACAATCAAAAATCTTACGTATAATAACAATGTCCGACAGGTACACAAGAAATGATGACATCCATACTACGTTCAATATACCATTAATCGACAAAGAAATAAAAGCGATATCAACAAGGTATTTTAACGAAATAAACCAGCACAAAAATAGAGAAGTCAAAACACTCTCACAACTTGAAAGAAGAACTTTACGACGTCTGAAGAGAAACCGACCAATTGATCTATTAAATTAAATATTAGTTCTCGTATGCTAAAATAACTGTTCTATATAAAATGTAATTGTTTTCCTAAAATGTAGTCGCTCTATTCGTCTTGGCACTGGCCATGATGAAATATATTTAATAATTTTCCTAACTAATTGTTAAAAAATGTACTAAATGTCAGTATGACAGATTTATGATTAATGTAGGAATAACAAAATAAAAAAAATAAAAAAAGTTATGTCTATGTTATATGTTATAGTTATATCTATGTTTTTATGATTAGTTTTTTTAACTTACTTTTTCCTCTAAGATAGTAAATAAAAAAATATTATATGAGAAAAATGTTCCTACGTTTGGACCAACACTGTACCTATGTATATCTATACACTTACGCCTATGTTTATTTTATATCCTATCTGTGTGAACTTACACAAGCACATAGTTTTATTTAATATCCTTTAACTTCCTTCAAGAAAGCATTTGTTAAGCGTATCTTAATTGCCTGTTTTCCTTTGTTATTTCCGTATTTTCATCAATCCATTTATTGTAGTTTTGAAGATGTTAATTATGTAAGCTTGTTACTTACAATATCTGCATAAATACCCAACTTTGGGCTTCCTACTGATTACAGTTGGATTAACATAATTGAATGTTTATTCAAATTGGTTTGATGTGAGGTTAGGCATTCCTGTTGCCTTTATAAAGCAAGGATTTTCTTTGAGTCAACTGCAGTTCAAATACATAAAAAAGTATTTTCTAAAATGTTATAACTTGTTGAAATCGTCAACGGTGTCATAGCTATGAAGTTTCATAGCAAACTTTCTCGGTCAACAAATCGCAGAAAGTTCTTGACCGTCATACAGAAGCAGAAACAATTAATTTTTCAATACTCATTTGGTGGCGAGATAAATTGTAAAGAGATGAAACCTACACCTATTACGTACTCAATTTAACCAAAAGTAAAGGTGTCTGTAACGAATTGCTGCTTTTACCCAAAAAAAAAAAAGAAAGCTGATATGGACCTTAGGAGGTCCAAAAATATATGCACCACAAGGCCTATGAAGTGAGTAATTTTAATAACATTAGAGACCTTTACTTTAAATCGCTTTAGTGAAGCCCAGGTGCACTATTTACATATTCAACTGCTACAGTTCACGGTTACAGAATGTCGTTAAATAATTTCCGCTTTGCGTGGACATGTTCAATTCACGCATATCTAAATACAATAATAACAAACAAAACCGAGCTTGTCACGCCACAGAATTGAAGTGAAGATTAATAGCTGCAACCTTTTGTTGCATGCATCATCCGCAAGTGAATGTGTCACAACAGCAGCACACAGCACAGCATAGGCGGAAAGCGCTTATACTCGTACATATCTCAAGTGTGGCATCTGAGCGCGATAAGAAATTTCCTCGTTGCAAGCGAACGTGCTCTGTTGCTGTGTATAGGAGTTTCTAATTATCTGTTGGTGAGTGGATGCTGTTCGAGCAGCCACTAATGCTCTTCCTGCGGCCAACCTCTTTCCACTAATGCTTCTAATAGCGCTATTCCAACGCACTGTCTGACCCTTTATGCCTTTTCAGGTCGAGTCTTAAGTGCGTGGCGGTGTGGCTGCACGTTTGTTGGTCGGCTGGCTGCTTGCCGTAGGTGTCGTCATATCGATGAGATTACTAAATAAATCTCCAAGATAATATTTGTGTTTAAACGTCGAAGTGCAGCACTTACGCGCTCCCTGGTGTGCCATATAGAGCAACAGTGGCGAGGAGAGTGTGGCGGCCGTACGACATTGCCCCAATGAATCAAGCCTTTCTTTCGGCTGTCACATGGAATTTCTCGAACGCAGATTCGAGCTACGATTGCGCCCTATACTCGAAACGCTACGGACACTCACTGAAACTACACCATATGTGGGATTTGTGTGCGTGTTTAGCAGGACCCAGCAAGAAACTTTTGATACATTATTATGGTAGTCGCATTTGTATGCAGAAAGTCTCTATGTGAACTATCAAAATGTAAGAAATTTCTTCTGCTGAATTGTATACTAACTCCGAACTACCGAAAGGGATATTCAGGGCGTACTATATCGCCCTGAAAATTTAGTACTATTTCTGAATTACAGGAAGGAGATGCAGAGCGCATAAAATGCCATCCGTAGATTTAGTAATAGATTCGCACTACTGAAAAATGGATTGAAAATATACCAGATTTCAAATGTTGAATTTAGTACTAGATACAACTGCCGAAAAAGATTTTCAGAACATAATTGATTACATATATTGAATTTAGTACTAGTTTAAAACAATAGAAAAATGGTCTTTAAAGGTACGAGATCCCATCTGTTGAATTTAATACTGGTTCCGTACTAGTTGCCATTTAGCGAAAAAAGTATTCAGAACGTAATCGATAAATGTAATCGGTAATAGCACTTTAGTACTAGATAATAGCAACCGAAAAATTGTCTATAAATGTACCATATCATAACTGTTTAATTTAGTACTAGTGCCGCCCTACTAAGAAATAGATTTAAAATATCCACATTTCAACTATCGAATTTAGTACGAGTTGCAAAATATTGAAAATATATTTAGAACTTACTTCATCACATTACAACTATACTAATCTCGAATTTAGTACTAGTTAATAAATATGGAAATGTGCTCCTACTGTACTAGACCTCATCTGTTGCATTTAGTACTAGTTCCGCATTAATGAAAAATGAATTTTAAATATACCAGACTTCATCTGTGGAATTTATTATTAGGGTAAAACTATCGGAAATCAATTTAAAATACACCAAAAGGCATCTGTCAATTTTAGTACTAGTTCCAAATGATCAAAAAAGGAGCTCAGAGCGAATTAGATGTCATCTTTTAAATTTAGTACCATATAACAGATCTCATCTGTCGAGTTTCGTAATAGCTTCGGACTATGGAAAATGGTCTCTAGATCAGAATGGAACCCACTGTTTGCATTTATTATTAGTTCTACATTTTCAAATAAGTATTCAGTGCTCTTGAGAATTCACTTATAGAATTTAGTACAAATTCCGAACTATCAAATAAGCTATTGAGAACGTATTAGTACCCAATAGTCGGATTTAGAACTAAATGTGAGCTGGCGTAAAAGGGATGCAATAGACTATGGCGTGTAAAATTGGTACTAAATTTATCAAAAGCGAACCAGTTCGTTACCAGTGGACTTTCCTACAGGGTATTCAGGCTATTTACCTACAAGCATACATATGCACTTCTATATCTACTTCAAATAGTGCAACAAGCAATTAGCTCAAGTAGACGCATAAACCTTGAGCTATTGTTCACATTTGGCTTTTCGACTTTCCTGTTCCAATTACTCATTACGTTTGTTACGCTTATTTTCTTATATTTCTAATAACTTTGTCCTACTACGAGTATTTTTGTTAATTTTTCCTTTCATTTCTTTCACTTCTTTTTAATGTATAATTCATACTCTTGTTATTATTGGGTTTTTGGTTGTTTCATTTGCTGCTGTGATACACCGGAATTTTGATTGCTTGTGAAATTCTAAAAAAAAAGATTCGTGATTTGTCACATCGTTTTTCTATGACCGTTATGCAGGCTCTATGTTGTGCATTTACCTTTTCGGCCCATACGTTTCGTTTCGATTTAATTGGAATTTTGTCAAAGCTAATTAAAAGCGGATATGTGTATTTGCTGTCTGCTGTGCGATGATTAATGAGTCTTGGCGCTTGTGAGCCGCAGAATTACTTCATACACGCATTTTTTTTCGATTTGTCTTAAGATAAATATAAATCGTTCAATACGGTAGTTTTTCGATGAACAAAAGAATTCAATTTTTACAATGAATGATATGGTTAGAAGGCAAAAGAAAAAATTTATGAAATGGCTGGTTACAAAATTACCACAGAAGATATTGGACAATGTTCGCACAAACATATTGGGAACATATACAGTATGCCGCCAAGAAAATGGAGACATGAGAAAATTAAAAAAAATTAGTTAGTTCCTAGTAAGCTTTGTTGAGATAATACATAAACTCGTGCTTATACGTATATCCTCAATTCAGTATTTAAGCCTTCAAGCTTTTTACTGCATTAAAATACTCCTTTTAAGGGGTTAGGGGTAGTCAGAATTTTCAAAAAATCGATTTTTTTTTTTGCATTTTCTTAAAGTATAATGATTTAAAAATATTGTGTAAAAATATGAAGTGAATTCGACAAATACTTTTCGAGTTATTCAACAATTTACAACGGGCTCTCGGGCGCTCCAGAGCAGATAGCAAAACTTTATATGCGTTTTTCTCAAAACTATGTTTTTCAAACTGGTGAACACTGTAACTTTAAAACCGCTACGTAGATTTCAATAAAATTTATACAGCTTTTGAAAAACATAAAAAACTTGTGCCTGATCGAAGGATTTTTTTTTTTTTCAAAAATTTCGATTTTTTTTTAACAATTAACTGTTGGTTTTTTTCTAAAAACTTGAAAAAATTTTCTGAGGCCGCCATTTTGTTCATTTTGAATAAAAAAAAAAGCTTCGATCCGACTCGAGATTATCTATCAATAAAAATAATTTTTCTCATCCGATTGGTTTTAGATGAATCTGCAAGGACTTGTGATGTTCACCGCAAGGGACTTCTGGAGAAACGGGCTTCACACAAACAGCGATAACTTTTGCAATTATTAATTTTTTTTTTGAAATTTTGGTGAAGTCAAGTTAAAACATGATGTTTTTATGCTATGTTTTTATTTTTGTTAAATAAATTAATTAAGTAGCAAAAAAAAATTCGTGAAAATCATCATTTTTTCGGGCCTCTGACTACCCCTAACCCCTTAAGGGGGGGTAAGGGATAAAAATCGATTTTTTTTTTTGCATGTTATTGTAGTAAAACATTTCAAAAATACCGTGTTAAAATTTTAAGTCAATCCGAGCAAAACTTTTTAAGTTATAGAGCATAAAGCCGAGCCGCCTCAAACATCTGCCGAGACGCAGCAGTTGCGCGCGTAGTCCGTTACAAACTTTAAACGCGGTTTTCTCGAACCTTTTTTTTTAAAGTGCGTAGTCATTGGCATTTGAAAACTACACAACCGATCCTTTTGAAATTTTGCACACATATTTTACATATAAAAAACCTCCCCCCAACGTTTTTTTTCGCCATTTTTTTTATATTAAGGTGGTTTTACACCTACAAAATGGCGGCATTTTTTCGTCAAAAATCACTTTTTACTTCAAACGACTACCAAATGGCTGAAAATGAAAATAAATCGTCAAAATAAACGTTGGGGGGGAGTTTAACTCATATTTTAACTAAATTATTCGATGATTTTTTGATTTCAGATGATTCTACGCTGAGATATGCTGACTACTGCAAAATGTATTTTTGAAAAGACGTCTACGTAAATGTGCTCTCATTCGCTCATTTTGCAATAATTTGTTACTTTACAATATGTAACAACTTTTAATAAACTGACTTGAACCGTTTCGCTACAATAAATTCATGAAAAAAGTGCTTTTTTTAGCGTTTATCCCTTACCCCCCCCTTAACCTACTTCTAACGAAATCATACAAGTACACTAAACAAATTTTCTTAACCGATTTATGCGTATATTTAAAGCATATCCAGCCGTTGTGGAGGTTTTTACTTTAAGCAACACCAGATTACAGCAAGACAGTATATACAAGGTGGCGCAAAAGTAACCTTGCGATGTTTTTTGGCTGTAATTTAAAAAAAAAAAATGAAAAACTTTGATTCTTCTTGCGGATTATTTTTATTTGGTCTTTTAATTTTTTTTTTACATCAAGTCGAGAATATGATGTCATTTAAATGACCGCCGCCACAGTTGATTGCCATTTGAGCCCTTTTTATGGCATTTTCCATCACTTTGGCCAAAACTTCCGGCGATAGGTCCTCACATTCTGGACGGATATTGTCTTTAAGAGCTGCAAGAGTCTGAGGCTTGTTGACATAAACCCGCGACTTCAAAAACCCCCCAAAAAGAAGTCTGGAGCGGTCAAATCAGGCGATCTTGCTGGCCAGTGCAAATCGCCAAAACGGAAGATTAGGCGCCCGGTAAATGCTCCTTCAGCATATCGGTTGTGGCACGTGCAGTGTGTGCCGTTACACCGTCCTGTTGGAACCACATGTTTTCCAATCCCAATTCATCAAGTTGCGGCAAAAAGAACTCGTTGATCATTGCTCTGTAGCGCTCACCATTCACAGTAACCGTTTGGCCCGCGACATCTTTGAAGAAAAACTCCGATAACTCCTCCAGCGAAAACACCATTGAGCGGGTGTAATGGCTCTTCGTGGGTTACACGCGGATTTTCAGTGGCCCAGAGGCGTAAATTTTGCTTATTTACGTACCCGCTAAGATGGAAATGGGCCTCATCACTCATGATTATTTTTGATGAAAAATCATCTTCCTCTTGGTGGTGATTAAGTATGGCTTGAGCGTATGTTAGACGCGATTGGCGGTCAGCAGGTAACAGCTGATGCACCGTCTGGACTTTGTACGGAAACATCTTCAAATCTTGTACCAAAATTCGCTGTAAAGACCGTCGACTGATACCCATTTGCGTGGCACGTCGTCTGGTCGATGTCGACGGCACTTTCATGACAATCTCGGCTACAGCAGCAATATTCTCTACAGAACGGCTACTCCGGGGTCTGCCACGCCTGGCAGCATCTCGTGTTGTGCCAGTCTCTTCGAGGCGAGCGGCTAAACGTCGCAGTGTTTCACCAGTAGGCTTGGACGGCGTGGAAATCTGCGACGAAATTCACGTTGTGCCAAAGTCACCGACGGACTATTGGTTAAATAAATAGTCAGTAATATTCCGCGTTCTGGAGCAGTGTAGCGTAACATTCCTTATTAACGTGTATTTCGCATGTGTTTACTACACAAATGTCAAAACAGAACTGACATTAGGGGCCAATCGCAAAATTTATAGCATTTTCTGATAGCAGGATTACTTTAGCGCCACCTGTTATATCCCCATTTAACTATAGCCAAGTATTCATGTATATTTTGAAATATAATATGAAATATGTACGTAAATTTAACTACTAATACGAAATTTAAATAAAAATAAATTTAGGGAACCTAGCACCCAAATATAGAGAATACAATTTCAAAAGACTAAAAATTTAAAATTTAAATTTTAAAAATAAAATTTTAGTGTTTCTTATTTTTGGGTGGGGTACTGTAAAAAAAAATTTACAAAATCTGACATCTAATATAGAGATTGAAATTTCATATTTGCAAGTCATATTACAATTTTTTAAATCTTTAGTGTTTCTAATATTTGAGCTGGATACTGTACTTGGTTTTCCTGCTTTTAGAAAGTGTAACAAATTAGTTAAGTAGGAGTAGCGGAAATATGTACATGTCCACTCATGGGTGGTTCAATTCAATTGGAAAATAATTGACCACATCAAGTATCGAGTATTGGTCCGCGTTGAACCAATATTTGACCTAATGAGAGTGGATTTATTGTTTTTTTTACAAGAGAATAATAAAAAAAGAATCGGCATTTGCCTGCGTGGACGCTGTGGACATTTGGATCATTTTGAATTCATAAAATAAAAGTTATACAGTTTTGAAAATTAAACAAAAAGTTTTGTTCAAAAAAAGGAAGGCCAAAGTAATAATTTGGAAAATATAATTTAGCATTCATAAAAAATTGTGCAATTCAAGAAATTAAAAAAAAGTCTTATTCAAAAATTCAAAAAGGTCAAGAATCTCTCAAAATCCTACGGATGAACCGTTTTGCAAGCCAGATTCGAAAAAATATAGCGCGGACTGTTCTTGTAACTCAGGATATTCACAATTTTAAATCATATTTCACATTTTCATTTTGAAACCTTCCTGTTTGCGTTAATTTTGCATATAAGAGTTGGGAGCAGTCAAGCCGATAGAACAGACAGCTAACGAGAGTTTAGATAGAGATATTTCTAAATATAGCATCCGCTGACTATTACAGTTTGTCCGTTTTATTCAAAAAAAATATATAATATGTAAGTACATAGCACTAGAACTCATTGTGAGCCTTACCTTCCTCCAAAATTCCTCTCCATGCATCTCGATCCATAGCCAGACTACGATAGTTGGTCACTCCTATGCTTCTTAGATCGCCCCACCATCGTTTAACCATCGCTTTATGCGATAGAGCACATGTTCTTCTCATACTGGACCCAGTATTCTTCTTTCCAGATTTTTTAATAGTATTCCCTTTCAATTTCCACGGCTCGCATCCGTACGTTGCACTGGTCGAATCAGTGCTTTATATATTTTGATTTTCATTTTCCTACTCAAAAGGTTGCTTTTAATATAATAGTTTAACAATAGCAAAATATGTTCTGCTTGCAGCCTGTACACGGTCCTGGTCAGCAGTCGTTGCATCATCTATTGAACTGAGAAGCAGTCCGAGGTATTTAATTTCATCCACGCTTTCAAATTCGTGGTCGCCAATTCTAAGATCTGGCGCTTTTCTCAATGTGTTAAGCCTTCCGAGATACTTCGTTTTGTTTTCGGGGATCTGTAAAACGAAAAATTTTGCTTTTAATCGGAGTGTCTGAAATACTTCTCAGAAAACACTTATAACGGGTGATTTTTTAGCTATTATCTTTTTAAAGAGTTGGTTTAAACAGCTGACGCACGTTTCGTGTCTTGTTTCATTGTCAAACATCTTCAGTTTGGTCTGTAATTTAACCATGAATCGTCTTACAAACGAACAACGCTTGCAAATCATTGAATTTTATTATAAAAATGGGTGTTCTGTTAAGAAAGTTTCTTCCATTTTATGGTCAGTTTAATCGACCCACTGAAGCGGCTATTCGAACTATTGTGACTAAATTTAGAACCAAATTAACATTATTGGACATCAAACCACCAACATGCTTACGTAGAGTGCGAACTGAGGAAAATATCGCAGCTGCATCGGTCAGTGTTAATGATGACCATGAATTATAGTTTCGTCGCCGTTCGCAGCAATTGGGCCTCTGTTACTCAACAACGTGGAATATTTTGCTTGAAAACTGCTAGATCAAGCCACGTACTTCGTTTTCTCCATATTAATTCTCAGCTCAGTTTCTCGAATTTTTTCTAGTTTTATAAGCGCATTTTCTAGCTCGTTTTGGCTTTTGCCATTATAAATATGTAATCTGCATATGAGCAAAGCTGGAACGGTGTAATGTAGATAGTCCCAGATTTGCGTAATTGAAAATTCTTAAGTAGCAGTAAGAACGTACCCTTTACGTTCTTTGTTAGCACCAATCTTCTTGACCTTACTTTGTCTTGCTTTCGTAGTGGCTCCTTAGAGAGTTGCCTGTTTTGTGTGTTCTCATGAAGAGGTTGGCGGCAGTCCAGCCTTAGTTTAAAATTGAAAGTGACGGACCCCACTTGCGCTGGAATGACATGAAATAATTAATATACATCTTCCTATGTTGTGGTAGAATCAAAGGTTAGTTTCACAAGAGGACACTGCTTCCTACCACGCCGTCGAGCTTAATTTAATATTTACAATAGTACATTTTTGGTTGTCTAACTGGAATGAGCTTGACGAGCATGCGCGAGCTTTTTTACTTTATTAAACTGGTTCTGCTTTCAAAAAAGCTACAAGGAATCTACCAGGCCTTAATATGGTGTTATTATTAAGTGTTGCTTAAGTGCGAGCCATATTTTGCTTCTTCCGTGATGGACTTTTTCATGGACTATTTCATTTTTGGTGAAGATTTCAAGCTTTGGAAGTTTAAAGAATTCGAAGATCAAGCTAGGATTTCCTTATCGAGAAGTTTTGATAAACGGGTTCGCTAGTATTGATTCCAAATTTGTACAGTGTTGCACATATATGTCAAGGATATACGACGAAACGGGACTTGGGCCCAGAGTTAGACAAATGGCGATGCTTCAAGCAGAGGTTCAAGCTTATTTTGATCTAAACCAGTGCGAAACTCGTAAAGGCTTGAAAGTCGTACTTTTATTTATCTTTTCAAATAACTTATCGGTGATCTAACGCTTCTGCAATAGGATGTTTATGTTCAAGCTTGTTAAGTAGTACTATGACGTTCTTCAGTTTCTCTTAGCAAAAAATATTACAAGCAATAATTCTCATTGTCTGAGTTCGCTTAATACTAAAACTTAGTAGCCAGCCCCTTATCTCATCATGGCCGTCAAGCGTAGATGATGACAATATCCGATGAAGCGACGCTTGGAGCGCTTGAGAGAAAGATTATACGCAAGAATTTTGGACCTTTGGCAATGGCGAATATCGTAGGCGATGGGACGATGCGCTTTATGAGCTTTGCGACGACATAGACGTAGTGCAGCGAATAAAGATCCAGCGGCTACGTTGGCTGGGTCATGTCGTCCGAATGGATACAAACGCCCCAGCTATGAAAGTATTCGGTGCGGTACCAGCTGGTAGGAGCAGAGGAAGAGGAAGGCCTCCCCTGGTTGGAAAAATTAGGTGGAGAAGGACTTGGCTTCACTTGGTGTGTCCAACTGGCGCCGGTTAGCACGAGAAAGAAACGACTGGCGCGCTTAGTTAAACTCGGCCAAAATCGCGTAACCGGTTATCGCGCCAATTGAGAAGAAGAAGAATAGCCAGGCCAAATACAATTTTACTAAAATATGCGCGGGTATAAAAAGTTCAGTCCGTACCAAGTTTAGTCTTCCTCACTTGTTTATTAGGCGTATTTTCTATTGGAATTAATACTCACTAAAAGCTTAGTTACGATAACTTTGCCCCTCGGGTGTAACAAAATTCAATAACAAGAAATCCTCTTCAGCTGAAGTTGCGTGTTATCACTTCCGATTGTGGGCATAAAATTCGAATACGCTTGCGTGCAGAATATCAAAGCGGAATTGCATACTTCTCACACACACACGCGTTCAGGCACACTTCCTAGCTTTTTATGCAGATTTAAGTTGAGTGGGAAGAGTACGAGTGCAGCCGAATGCACCGCCATTTAGTCAGTTAGTTAGTCGACTCATCTCAGTCATCATCATCAGCAGCAGCAGCAACAGCAACAGCGGCTTAATCTCACCAAATTAACTTGCCACTCATCATTGGGATGTTGTTGTTGTTGGTAGCAACAAAATTGCCAATACTCAGCAGTTACAGACACAGCTACATGTGCGCGAAATGAATTTAAGACTTGCAACAATGCGAAACTCTTTGTATGCTGGGGCATACAGAGAAGTGCAGTTTGTGGCATGCAACGTCGCATTACGAATGCTTTTGCCGCATTAGCGCAATGAAAATTCCAAATTACAACACTAATTCCGGTATTTATTGTATGGCAGGTTGTAAATATAGTATTTTATTTGGCTTTTTAGCGTCGAGCGTGTGAAGCAACGGAGGAGGTGAAATGACTGCGGGTGAGGTGAGGTGTGCTGAGCGGTGTTGAAGAAGAAAATGCGCAAGAAGAGTGTTAAGGTTGCACATAGTGTGCGAATTGGTGCTAGAGGCGGTGTGCGATTGGGTACACTCAGTGCATGCAACACGCGTGTCTTGCACGCCACATTAAGCTGAAGCCGCGCTCGCTCTTTTGAACGGGGGACATGCAACAAGCGCCCCTCGTCGCTCTCGACACGCTGCACAGCTTATCATTAGGGCAGTTAAAACAACTAAATGAGTGCTACTCAAACTAGTTTTGTCATAACTGACTTACAGGCTGCATGCAACATGCCGCTAACGATGACAATCGACAACAAGAAAGTAGGCACGTCAGTTGGGCGGGCAGCCGGCTGAGCGAACGGAAGTAAGGTGGGCAAGTGTTTAAAAAGAGGCGCGGCACTGCTGCACGCCTAAGCGTGGCCATCGGTTTTGGTGCTAATTTGCCAATGAAAAGAATTTTATTACGTTGCAAGTGGCATGCAATTAATTTGCAAACAAGTTGCATTAACAGTTGGCTTAAAGGTGCACTTTGGCATCTAATGGCGGTAATGTTGGTTGCAGCTTTAAGGCATAGTGCAAGTAAGGCATTGCAGACTCGCAACTAAACTGGGATAATTTGCTTGCCACCACCATTATCAGTCAGTCATTTGTTTGAGTGATTTGCTGGTGTGGCAAATTGCCATTTGCCACTTGCCATACAACTTGCAGGTGTGTGCGTATGCGAGCATAAAGATGTTTATCTCTGCAGCTTAGCTACATTTTTGCGCAACTTGCGCAGCTTATAGGGTGAGTCACGGCTTATATTTGCCCACCAGGTACTGTGGGTCCAAGGCTTCGCCTAGGACGAAATTAAAATTTTAATATAATATTACTTCACTAGAGCTTCTCATTGTTTTTTTTTTTTTGTCATATATATCCAAGATAAACTGTTTTGTGACGTTTTATTATTTGTAAAAGTTCACGGTCGCGATTAACTCATCGTAGAATCCCCATGTTAGAAACCAGATCGGTTCACGGAACTTTCAAAATTCGCCAAAAAATCCACATTTCGAAAGCCTTGAATCTGTTCTTGTCAGCGGCTTTGAATATCCATAATTCCATGCCATATAAGAGCACAGACCACACATAACATTTCACAAAACGAACTTTAAGATTCACGTCGAAGTCATGACAGCTGAAGATCTTTCTAAAGTTGCAGAATGTGGATCTAGCCATTTCTACAATATTCTAGTTCTTATTTCGGCTGATCTATCCCAATTTTCATTGTGCCAGTATCCAATGTTTTTGAAATTTGAAACTTGTGTACATTGTGAACTATCAGTGTTTACTTCGCGCCTGCGCCACTCCCTTAACTTTTCCTTCTATGCTCTCTTGAATCCCTCGGACTACTATTTATTCCACAATTTGATGAAACGGCTGACGGGAGTAAGATTTTATTCACACGAGGAGGTGATTGCAAAAACGACTTTTCAGTCTTTTACCAATCCTAATATTCGGAAGGGATCAACATACTAGAACAGTTTTGGACGGAGTGTATAAGCCTAACAAGACACTATATCGAAAAATAAAAGTGGCTTACCCCAAAACAATTAAGTAGTTTTTATTTTTGCATGGACTTTTCAAACGACCCTCGTTCTGCCCTCTGGCCATGTGGCATAAGTAACAATCCTAAACAGGCTAATCACCCTTGTCATTCAAATCAGACCTCACTAAAACGATCAAGGAATTTTATATACCCGCGCAGATTTCAGTAAAATCTAATTTTAAAATCTAATCGGCTGGCTATTAATTTTTGGAATTAATATAATATATTGTAACATCTACCGGACGGACTTTGATTCAGTCTTAACATATAAAGGAGCGGGCGTAATTTTATCCGATGGCAATGATATTTATTTCGGATCTAAATCATTTGGGGAGCGAGTGTTCGGGCGAGTTTGACTAAGTCTATAGTACAAGTATATACGAGTATTTCGAAATCACGCAAATGAGAGCGTGACACCGATGATTTTTCAAATTGTTACTTGCGTCGTATTCGTTTTCCTGGACTCTTCACTTAAAGCATAATTGAATAATTTTCCTTCTTTTATAACAGATAAATAGCATTTTTTCGGTTTTTTTTTTTAAATTACCGTATTGTGGCAGGTGGGTTTGGATATTGATAAATTTCACTATTTTATGGCACCCAAATGGAGCTGCTTTCATACCAACACATCTAAATGAGTTATCTATGCGAAAAACCTTTTTCCAACTATTCGAGTTTTGTGGTAAAAATATGGATTTTGGAAAAGCAAAAATCCATCAATAACTGCTACTAAATCTAAATTCACAAACAAGCAGCGCAAGATTTTTGTGTGATGTAAATATGTAAGAATTTACCTAGTTTTATTCTCTATCACTTTTATTTTTACGACGTTGCCACATTCTGCTTATCGATTCATATTTTTATTTATGCGCAAAATTCGTGCGCTTCCCCACACGCACTCTGTCGCACGGTTACGCCACTTGCTACGTACGCACCATACAGACACACTAGCAAGCTTTCCTTATTTCGTATTCTATAATATTTATATATGCATATGTATTTGGTGTGCGCGCTGCCAATATGCAGTCAAACACATTCATATGCATGTCAGTAGCAGACGTCACCATCAGAGCTAGTAAAATAATAGGCAAAATGCATAGCAACAGCAATAGCAACAATGAGCAGCAATATTTAGAAGCCGTTTATCTTTGCCACCTTAACCTGTCTCACAACACTTTTGAATAGCTAAAGCATATTTTCCGATTTTCTTCTACTTTAATATTTTATCCCTCTCACGCTGCTGCTTCTACTCCGAGCTTCTTTGAAGAGCTACAGTGCTGTCTTGTTTGTATGTTTTCCATCCGCTGATCCCAAAACGATTATGACCTGCCATTTTCCGTCTATGTTTGCCTTGCCCTCGCCTGTGTGTGTCCCAGGTGCTTTTTATACAAAGTAATATCGTAAAGCTAAAGAAAATCCCGATTGTACTTGACTGGCTGTTTAGCTTGTTGGATCCGCCGATGATCCGCCCTCAACGTGTGAAATTCATTTTTATTTTTACTGCGTTAATATTTTTTCCATGCCACGCACATATGTACATATATACGAGTACATACGTATGATAGCTGCGTGTAACCCGTGCAACCAACGTACGCGTGCTTCACTTGAAGTACGCTGCTTTGTCATCGGGACACTTGAGAGATGTTGCGGGTTTGCCATTTGGGCGAGGGTTGTGTAAATGGCCTTTAAGTACCTACTTTAGCATTACTTATGAATGCAGGTGGAAAATGTGGATACTTGCGTTTTGGAAAGTGGAACCTGTGGAATAATTCACATCACTCCAAAGAGATTATCGAAAGGTAAAAATACAGCGTGGTCCAACTAGCTTTTGGAATTTAAACTACTGTTTTTTATAATTCAAGAACGAAAATAAAATCCGTGATGCATCAAAACTTTAGTTCATAGCTCGTTGATGTTCAAAGTGGGTGGAAATATTAATGATTAGTTGGGTAAGAAAACTGGAAGGAGGGGATGCCAGAAATTTACAAGGACAATCTAAGAAACCTAAAGGCCATTAACTTAGTGAGCATTGTGAGTCCTTGTCGACTACTTTTCAAGTGGATTGTATCCCACATCGCGAGCATTCGCCAAAGTATTTGGCTATCCAATTTCGATATCCTACGATGCAATTATTAAAGGCGGTGCCAATAGACTAACGAAAACGTTTTGTACATTGTTATATCACGACAAAAGAAAGTAGAAAAAAAGAAAAGAAAGAACTGTTTTGTGCAGCCAATATGAGGTGAAGCCAGAAGTATACGCAGACAGTGCGAGTGGAACCGCTTCTCGTCATTTCATTTTATGTTGAATTCTGAATGGACACGGCGAAAGAAAAAACCAAAAAACCAGCTAATTTACTGATGCCACCTTAAATAAATTCGCCTTCGTTAGACTCATACACTGAGTTGTTTTAATTAATGTCGTGATCGCTAGTCTCTCCGTTCCGTATTCAGGGGTGCCACAAGAAGTATACACTTCTCTTTACAGTTCTCATTAATGATATTCCTTGTTGCAACTGTGGCCCGTTTTCGAAATTTCTGCTTTATGCGAATGATTTAAAAGTTGTCTAATTAAAAACTCTCCAGCTGTAGCAAATTTTCAATATGATATGTATTCGTAAACTTCATATGTGGGGCATAAATTCGCACCTCTCTTTCTGCCGAGGGACGACCGCGATTAGAAAAAACTTTTTCTGTTATTTGATGTTCATGCACGAAGACTCGAAAATTTCCCATCAAACATTACGGCAAGGTCTTTTGTCTCACCGACACATTTTAAGGTATTAACAGATACACACAAGACGGCGCAAAATTAATCAGCCTATCAGCAAATTTGTAATTTTAGCAAATGGCGTCCTACATTAATCATATTTTACACTTGTATACTAGACCTCACAGTGTACAAACAGACAAGAAGCGGACCGCGTAAAGACCAAATTTCCATCACTCAAAATCTTGGATGATTGGATGATTAATTTTGCGCCACCTTGTGTTTTGTGTTACTTATGCGTATAGTATATAAGTATACAAAACAGTACATACTCTGATAACAGTACATACTCAAAACCGAAAATTTAGCTAAAAATACTCCAAAAATGTAACTGGTTTTTTGAAACATTTTTGTGTTGCTGGAACCTAATAAAAATACTTGTCTACGATTTTGATAAACTGGCATATTCCTCTTTCCTATTGGTTCTATTCATATGTTAAGGCGCCTTCGAATCTCCACTTCTATTGGCTGTTCTAACAACTTATATGGATTCATATATACAAGTCATCATATAGCCATGTTGGGCTTGAGTTCCAACTTCCCTAGACGGGAAGATATCCGTGTATCACTTAGTAAAATTGAGGGGTTGCGTGTGGTCAAGGAGTGTGCTTGCATAGCAGCTTCCTCTTGTAGTATTGCTAAGTGTAGCTGTGCTAATATAAATAAAGCATAGACCACAATTTTTGTGAAGAGAAATTAAAAAAAAACTAATTAATAGAATATTAAATAATATCGATCTATAAATTATGTACGACATTTAGGATCTACACTAAATTTACGAAAAGGTGCATTTTTCCCTATGCAAATTCAATGGCAATTTTCAAAGCGTTGGCGGCACGGGTTAAGTAGATGCAAAATAATATTAAAAAATACGGATCTCTTTTTTTGGCCATAGCACAATTTTAGGAAGTAGCATTAAGAATAAAAATTGTTCGGCCCATCCTAATGTTCACAGTACGATTATATTAGAAAACTTACAATTACTTTATAAAATTACATTTAATATTTTTTAATTCAACATTCACACATTTAAATAATACTAACAACAATAAGCAACTTATTTCCTACTTTACAGCTGTATATTTATTATTTATATTAAAGCATAAATCACTTAGCTTCTACACACCTTTTGCTGCAAATGTTTCACGGGCCTAAAATGTAAATCAAAATCTTTATCCCTTTCAGACATCTTTAACTTGTAAAATATTAGAGGCTTATACATGCATACATACACACTACGAGTATTTATACTCCCATTTATGCATATCTCTTGGCGGACATATCCTTTTCACTTACAGTACCAAAAAAGCCGTAAAACAAAGGGACAAATATTATAATTGCCTACTCATCACTTGCATACATGATTTTTTGGGTGAGTTTGCATGCATACAGCATTCGATTTATTGTGAAAATATAAGAGGTTGCCAGATTGACAGAACTGACTGCCATTTTGGGGAAAGTGTACAAAACAAAAACAAGTATTTTTTTTATTTTTATTAATTTAATATTATTTGCTCGACCTACTGAAAACTTTTTGAAGCGACAATCCCAAGTTGACTATTTTATACTGCCTATGAAGGATACATCCTTTTTATTGCACTTGGATTTTTTCTTTGCTCTGTTCGAGCTAAGCGCAAGAAAAATGCGGCGCAAAACGGAATGCTTAGAGATCAAATGCTTTTATGTAAAATTATACATTGACTCACTATCAGTGTCAAGGGCGCACCCGGGGCCGGATAGGCAATGAACAAACGAATTTTCAACTCTTACAAACAAATCTTTCAGGATACCACTGAACTTAGGCACTCCACCATATACTTTGTGAGCTGGAATATCTCAAATGAAGAGTCCAAAGTTCATTAAACCATATGCTTTCTTTGCAAATCATCAAAAAACTTTAGATTTGCCTGCGATATATTGCAAATATTGAATTTAACAAGTTCCAGCTTGTAGGTTAGACCTTTCAAACCTTATAAAGCCCCAATATTATTGTACCGAAGCTTAGCCGAATGGGTTGGTGCGTGATTACCATTCGGAATTCACAGAGAGGTCGTTGGTTCGAATCTCGTTGAAAGCAAAATTAATAAAAACATTTTTCTAATAGCGGTCGCCCCTCGGCAGGCAATGGCAAACATCCGAGTGTATTTCTGCCATGAAAAAGCTCCTCATAAAAATATCTGCCGTTCGGAGTCGGCTTGAAACTGTAGGTCCCTCCATTTGTGGAACAACATCAAGACGCACACCACAAATAGGAGGAGGAGCTCGGCCAAACACCTAACAGAAGTGTACGCGCCAATTATTTATTTATTTTATTTTTTATTTATTTCTGTTGCGTTGAGTGGTGTAGCCACTAAAACAATCCCTTCTCCTCTTCTGGAGATACTCCCTTCCCGGAACTATTTCCTGCATAATGTCGGAAGGGCCCAGAACGACATCCATGAATTAGACCAGTTCTATTCACCCACGTCTGGGTCCACCATATCTGTGACCAGTTTCGTGCTATAGGCTCGTCTCCTTATGTCTCTGTTTGTGATTCTTCGCTTTATTGTACTGTGTCGTAATATGTCTTCAATGTTTCTTTTAACCGCATTCCAGCTGCTTCCCCTTGAAGTATTTAGCAAGCATCTGCGGTAAGCTGAAACGACTCTGAGTGCCGCTGTACTGCTCTTTGCTTTGTAGTTGCACACTAGGCCGGGGAGGCAAAAAAATCGCCCATTGCTCTGTGAAAATCATATTCTAGGGATCAAAATAAGAAACTTTGCCGAAGGAACCATACCTCTAAAACGAATTCTGATGTCCCCCAATTTGGGTCGAACTTTTTAGTTTCTTTTCTCATGTAAAGGCCAAAAATGGTGATATTTTGAAATGATTGTATGGGGAACCCCCCAGGGGAGTTCCAGGGGGTGTGCCACTGGCATGGGTGGATCTGCCGTCTAAAGTTAGTAGGGGTCGGTCATACATTTGGACTCGATTGGAGCACTCTAAATGGGTCAAAGTGGGATTTTTCGTTCGACCCAAATTGATTTTTAAATCGATCCGGCCTATTGCACATCCACCCGTCAGGTTAGGCTGAGAGATACCTAGAAATACCCGTCGAGCTACAGCAATGATAACCGAAACTGAAATGAAACTTAATTAAAATTAATGCTGAGGTTAATTCAAATAAAACAAAACGCTTTTGGAAGCAAAATAAAATAAAATTTTATTTTACACCACTCGTGTTCGAAAAGTGCTTTGGCAACCATACAAGTGGGCAAATATTTCATCAACACTCTTTTTTTTTGTTTTGCTTTAAGGGGCCTTTCCACCACTCTAATATGTGTAATATAATGTTGTTGTGGTGACAAAATTCGGTTTCAACAAAAAACGTGATAGGATTATCAAATAAAATGGCCTGCATACGAATGGGGAAGCAAAGGTAGCAAAAGGAAATTTATTGATGGAAAATAACGAGTCATATCCTCAACATAGTGGCTCCAATGGAGCAACGAAACCTGTCATCAGCTGGGCATAGCGAATGAAAATGAAGAGAAACTTATTTATTTTTCCTGCATTTTTATGCATAAAAAATTAATGCATGCTACTTTCCCCACCAGCACATGTATGCGTGTGTATGTGTATGTATGAGCAGTTAAACTCGCATGGATGTAAGGCTGAAAAAATGTTAATTTAATGCGGGTGTAAATACCAAAATTCCAATAATACAATAAATGCATACGAATTGAAAGAAGCAAGCATGAATGTTCATACGTATATGTATATACATACACTTACACACACACTCCCTATCAGATAAAGTCAATTCCCTGTAGGGAAATTCAAAGGTAATAAACTGGATCGCTTCTAGTGAACTTAGAACTACCACCCGGAAAAGTTTCCGGAACAACCGCCAAAAGACGCTCTTAGTCAGTGATTTTTTTTGTTTGTTTTTTTGGTAGGTTGTCATATCTGGGATTAAGAAACATACAAAAATTGTATCACTATTGATTGACATTTGTAAATGTTACGCCTTTTTCAATAAATCTGCACGTTGTGGTAAATTTTTTTAAGTTTTTAATTAATTTGAATTTGTATTAAATTTTGTGTTAAAAATTATTTCAATGGTGCGAAAACCGGAGAAATGTTGGTAATGTTTTGGTAATGATATTCTAAAGTAACGAAGAGGTCGTGACTCCATCGAGCATAACGAACGGAGTGGAAGACCGCCGACCTCAAAAACTAATGAAGACATCAATAAAGTAAAAGAAAAGTTGATCACTAATCGCAAATTCACCATCAGAAAGCTGGTAGAGGTCTTGAGCATTACTTACGGATCAGTTCAGAACACTGTAGTTAATGATTTGGGTTTGCGCCGTGTTGCTGCAAAGTGCGTCGTTGATCCCAAATGACCTGAATTTCATGCAAAAAGAGACCGCGTTGACATAGTCAAAGATATAATTTCCAAAGCTGAATCGGACTGGAGACGAGACGTGGGTTTATGAGTACGACACGCAATCCAGACATCAGATGAGTAAGTGGAGAGCTCCAATCGAGCCAGCTCCAAAAAACTATATGGTTTGTAATCCGTAAAAATGGTATTGTACACCAAAAATGTTCGACAGAAGGTCCGGTCAGACAGTTAATAAAGATTAGTATTTTCTCGGTGCGATACGTTTACGTGAAGCAATTCGCAAAAAAAAGGAAAGGATTCGTGAGAAAATCAGTATTAAACTGTGCACCATGACCACGCAGCGACACACAGTGCCATAAATATCCCTGAATTTTTTACTAAGAATGAAACAAATACCATCGAATTCACTTGATATGGCGCTCTGAGATTTTTTGTGTTTTACTGAGTCAAAAAACTACTACGAGGAACGGAAGTAATGGAAAATCGGAGACATGAGGCATCTAGAATTCTCTTTTCAGGCTTGCAACTATGGCCGACTTCAGCGCCCGTAGCCGTACTTTACTGAGTATCCTAAGTCTTAACGAGCTGAGTGTTATCCAAACAAATAATTTCTGTTTCACGTTCTCCTTCCTTCCTTTCCATTCTTGCCATTTATCTCTTAGGCGGGCTAGCTTGATTGTATTGACTGTTAGAGACAGTGCCCTGTCTGCAGACCGACTAGAAGTCTTTCAAGACATATTATAAAAATTGTGAGCTTAGTGCTATAGGATTTACTTACAAACTTTGGATTTCTAGTAGCATGTTTTCGCTTCTAAGCTGTAAGCACTATATGGGAAGATATGAAGTTCATTTGTTTGATTAATTTTCTTGGGATGATAGACACCGTTACCGGGAGAGCGTTATCCAGCCTATCATCCCAACTTTTGCCTTTCGTGGCTTTGTGCCTCACAGGGCTATTTTTCGTTCCGCTCGTTTCACACACTCGTCCAATCAGTCGCTGTTTAGACGGCAACGAAGCAACTCTCCTTCGACAGCCTATCAGCTGATTCTGTAAAATTCGTTGCGAACCGGTTAACGGTCTGATATTGGTCACACCTGTAAAAACTTTTCACCATGTAAGGGGGCGTCCATAAATTACGTGAGGTGTTTTTTTTTCAATTTGCTGTCCCTCTCTCCCCCCCTGGTGAGATGTCGTGAGATTTTATACAACCCCCTCCGTGAGATTTTTCAAAATGTGGGTTTCTTATGTAAACGCGTTGGATTGTAAAGATTGTAAAAAGAAAAAAAAAATTTGCTTCGTGCTTTTATTTATGACTAGTTAAGACTAGTAATCAATATTGCTGATAGTTATAAGTGTAATAAAAATTTAACAATAGAAGACTTAGCCCCCGTTTCCACCAAAAGCAAACACCGTGTTTGCAGGAGTTGTGTTTGGGAGAACTGTCAACTGTTTCCACCGAAATGTGTTTGCAAAGTGTATGGTCTTTGATATGGTAAACAGATTTATGATACATTATTTTGCGGCGACAGCACAGCGCGATAGCCCAGCGGCTAGCAATGTGGGCTTCCGATCCGAAATCCTTGGTTCGAATCACAAAAAATTTTTTTTTTTTTATACATTTATTTCATTTTGTTTTATGATATGTTTATGAGCAGATTTTTTTCATGGCAGAAATACACTCGGAGGTTTGCCATTGCCTGCCGAGGGGCGACCGCTATTAGAAAAATGTTTTTATTAATTTTGCTTTCACCGAGATTCGAACCAACGACCTCTCTGTGAATTCCGAATGGTGATCACGCACCAACCCACTCGGCTACGGCGGCCGTCAATATTGACAAATTGCAATCATTGTTGCCATATTTCGATAAGAATGCAATAATAAATGAGGAAAATGAGCAACATTGCCACCACTTAATAATTAAATTAGACGCAAACCCAACAAAACACGCTTTGAATTAGACGCAAACCCACAAAACACGCTTTGAAAAGTGGGTTTAGGTATGGAGTTGTGTTTTAATTTTGTATGGGATTTGACAGGAGTTTTGTTTCGTGTTTGCGCTAAGAACACGATAGCGGCAGAGAACACGATAGCGGCTGCGGTGGAAACTTAGTATTAGATCGTAACTACTCGAATATCTACTCTAATTCAGTCCATGGAGAATCATGCGCGGTTTCAAGAGAGACTATTGGGACCAACATGTCCATATGATTTTCAGTAAAATCATCTGCTCCTTCAACTTCGTTCTGATCTTGCCACTCTAAGCCGTTGACGCTTGCGCACAGTAACTCATTAGCTCGTCTTGTGACAATCCGTGAGGGTGGCACTTTGCGGAACATACGCGCTTGCTTGGTGCAATGTGAGCTGCTCGCCTGTGCTCTGCAGCTCTTGTGATAGATGCGAAGTAAATACCGCATGTACTGCAGCATATTTTCTCTAAATCATCACGTATACTTGGGCAATAGAGATCAATAGGCGTGCTGATGAAGGCATTCAGCGGTTGAATCGGCACGCGTATTAGAAATGGAGCAAATGATTTTCCGTCATGTTCTTTAAAGTCCGGAATTGTCAAACGTCAACCTGAGTGATAGGGCGTTCGGCTCATAGTGGCGCGAAAACAACCGACGGGCAACACTGTACCGCAAATTCAGATTAAATTGAGCTATTTGGTGTAAAACAAATATGGTGGTTTGACAGTAGTAATGTATAACGTCGAAGTATGAATGAAATTATTTTCTTTCGAACGAATTAGTGAATGATCTTAATCATACTACGATTACGCTTGAGATTAAATCTTAAGCATGTACAATTTTTTTGTTTCAATCAGAAAAAAAATTGCGTGATATTTGCCGAGACCCCCTCTCTCTCCAACGTAAGATTAGATGAGATTTGACTCGACCCCCTCCCCCCCTTAAACATCTCACGTAATTTATGGACGCCCCCTAAGCTCCAATATGAGCCCTCCCAGCTTAGGCTTGCCCAGAGGTTGATTTCTTTAAAGTCCGGAATTGTCAAACGTCTATCAACCTGAGTGATATGGTATGGAGGTGGCATAAAACGGTGGTGAAGAATCATATGCAGATCACTCCGGCGTGGGCTGCAACACTTCTGGTCATCGCATTTCACAACCTAAAAAAAAAATTAAAAACAATTTCCCTTTGTAACACTTAATGAAAATTTGTTGACATTCGCGCTCGTTAAAAAACTAAAAAAAAAAAAAAATAAGCACGCATAAAAATTTGATATGAATCAACTGCCCTGTACCTGGAGTAAATATTAACTTTCTCTAACGTGCTCAGTGTACCATTCTTCGGCTGGCAGGTCTGGAACGCTGGAAGTGTCATTATTCGGGCCTATATATTTAGCGACTACTTTGTGTCCATCAATGCACACTGCAGACCATATTTCAGCCAAAATATCCCCTGCCTTTTTGAAACTATCCTTTTCCAGACTTTCGCCTAATATTCCGCCGCTGGAGTCAAGATGTGTCCCAAAAGAATCATGGGGAAGAACAACAGAATTAAATGCGCTCCTGCCAGGGGCATTAGTCACAATAAATACTGCGTCCAAATCATATTGTTTAAAATGCTCTATGGCGTGTGTGATCACTTTTCGATATCGTGGACTCTCGTCAGGCCCACCGTCACTTGAAATTATAAGAACAGGTTTAACTTTGCCGTCCGTATTCTTTATAAATTTGGAAAAAATAATCAATCGTTAAAAGAGTGTCCAAGTCTTGAGCGAGACTAGTTGCAGTTGACGAAGAGTGCTTGCCACTTCGTATTGCTATATAAGTTGGCCCACTATATGAAATTATATAAAAAAAAGTATTTTCTTAAAAAAATATATTTAACCTACCTTTTGAAGGAATGCTAAAGTAGCCCGAACTTTTCTCTCAGTGGATTCCCTGAGAAGCCGTTCAATCTCATGTTTAATGTGATGTATTAACTCTTCTTTCTTCGGGAATTTATGCTTCGCAGTATTCCATAATTTTATCACATCGTTCTGGCAGGACTTCTTCGTCTTATAGACGTATCTTTTGACGTATGCGTTATAAAAATCGTTTCAACTCATTTTAAATTAGTAAGGGCATGAACTGAGTCGAGTAAAACATTTACAAGAATAAACAAAGAAGGTTGGAACCTGTCCGTGTGTGCCTGATTCAGCTTAAATTGAGCTATTTGGTGTAAAAGAAATATGGTGGTTTGACAGTAGTAATGTATAACGTGGAAGCATGAATGAAATTATTTTCTTTCGAATGAATTAGTGAATGATCTTAATCATATTACGATTACGCTTAATATTAAATCTTAAGCATGTACAATCTGGCTAATGGACCAAAATAGTATAATTTTTTTTTGTTTCAATCAGAAAAAAAATTGCGTGATATTTGCCGAGACCCCCCTCTCTCCAACGTAAAATTAGATGAGATTTCAGTCGACCCCCTCCCACCTTAAACATCTCACGTCATTTATGGACCCCCCCTAAGGTGCTACAAAACCATGTCTAGCAAAAAGGGGAATACTTTTAATGAATTGTTATATAGTAACTTAGCTCAGTGTAGGTGTAATCTGACTACTTTGCCTCATAGCAGTGCGGCCGCGGAGCAGTCCTTTCCTTTTATGAAAATCATGAGAACCGGAAAAAGGAAAGAATTAAAAACTGAATAGGACTGACATTTCGTAAAAAATGCGGAAGAATGCCCGCACAGCACTTCATTGTTTTCTGCTTTGACGCGACATTAGGCCTCTTCTATTCACCACTTCTCTGCTCGCTGTCTCTCTGTTCGATTAACTTGACAAAAATTTGCATGTGAAAGCAACAATTAAATTATCGAGCATGGTTATACCTCTTAAAACTGGCATGTTTCAAACAACTAGGTGCCGCGAGCGTTCGACTGTGAATACTTTTAAGTGCATACAGTGGTGGTCACAAACTTAGCACTCAACGCCAAGACAACGTCTCTCCATAGCTTTTCTTCTTAGCAAACTTAATGATTACTAAAATTTATTCTTTGAAAATAGGGACTAAGTACCGCTATAATCGGTGTCTGGTGCATTCCTACTTTCCCCATAAAAATAATTTTTATGCAAGTAGTCGTTAGTGCTCACAGAGGTATTTTGCTTCTTGTTTTAAATTCGCTATTCCAACAAGTTCCGTTTGTTGTTATTAACAGTAATACTCATATATGAATTCATTCTGTTCATAATTATGTTTGTTGTTGTTGTTGAAGTTTTGGTATGATGATAGTTTTATAACTGTACGTAGGTCTTGCCAGCAGCCCATTTCACAGGGGTCAACTTACTTAAGACAATCACGAAACACTGTCAAATATATTTAAAATTACACTGTGCGACAGTGAAATTATACTTTCATAGAGACCTACCACAACTTGTGGCTATAGAAAACCTAAGAAAAATGGTATAGGAGAATTTTCCAATACACCCCCAAAATCTCATTTTATGGCCATAAAACCGTTTTTCAGTAGGTTGATGTGAACAATCACTCCTAACTTCGCCAATTTCCATCCGATTTCGAATTTGTTTTTTTTTAGTTCGAAAGAACAAACCAAGCCTTTCTGACAGTGTGTTGACAATTTTTCTGAAATGACAACTGACGAGACTGTGGACGGAAGAATTTGGAATTTTTTTATTTTTTCTCTATTTTTTCAACTTTGACATAATTTATTATCCGATATTCAGGATTTTTTTTAGTACACTACTGTTATATTGTAGTAAATTTAATTTTGCGTCGAATGAGCTATACTTGACTGTAATTGAATTAAAATTAATGGAGTTGTGTGAGTTTTAAGATTTTTTGTTTTTTTTTACTAATTTGGTATGTAGGTATAACTTACGCTAAATGGGACTAAGGACGTGTTTTGATGCGTTATTATAGATACGTAATATTTATTGGAGTATATGTGTACTGTACTGTATACAACTGGTTAAAACTTACGAAAATATCTGACATATTACCACACATTTTTTTTTCAATAGAAATATGAAAAAGCTCCCAAGTGTACCAAAATTCACACTGTATATTGATTAACAAAAGAAGTTTGTAATTTATAATTTAACCTTATTAAAACGTCAACGTTTTATTGTTTGTTTCATTGAAATTCAAGAGATATAAATCAAAACGTTGCCAGAAAAGTCGAATTTCTCAATATTTTCCGATGATGTGGCATCATCAGCCTTATCATAAACCAGATGATTGTTATTTTTATAAAACGGACGTAAACGGTCATCATTATAAAGCTCGAAAGCACATAAAGTATGCTGATGTTGCAACTGTTAAGAACCCCGTAGTCTTGGACGATATGATTGACTCAACTGCAGGTCATGAACTGAAGGAAGTTCAACTCATTGCTGATGATGATCAAACTGATAACAATAAACCTGATGATGAAGAGTACTTTCCGTTTTGTTCTAAGTCTTCAGAACGACACATTGTATCAAATTCAGATTTTCAGGATCTTTCTCGTGATTTACTTCTATCGGGAAGACAATCTGAAACGCTTGCTTCTCGATTTAAGCAATGGAATTTAGTTGATGATGACTTCAGATGAATGATGATGATCGAATTTCTTACAGAGAAGTATTCAAAATTGATGAAGAGAATGACAAATGTACCGTACCATACTAAACTCCAAAGGGCCGTTTCCAATGCATTTTTAAGTTTGGAACCAGTTCCGTTGTGTACCGCACCGTACCGCACCGTACCATACCGTACAATGCTGCACTGCACAATACTCCAATAAATATTATGTGTTTATAATGGCACTTGTTATCATTTTCATGCTTCGATGCCTACATACCAAATTAGTAAAAAAAAACAAAAAATCTTAAAACTCACACAACTCCATTAATTGTAATTCAATTACAGTCAAGTATAGCTCATTCGACGCAAAATAAAATTTACTATAACAGTAGTGTCCTAAAAAAGTCCTCAATATCGGATAATATCGTAAAAATTATGTCAAAGTTGAAAAAATAGAGAAAAAATAAAAAAATTCCAAATACTTCCGTCTACAGCCTCGTCAGTTGTCATTTCAGAAAAATTGTCAACACACTGTCAAAAAGGCTTGTTTTTGTTCTTTCGAACAAAAAAAACAAATTTGAAATCGGATGGAAATTGGCGAAGTTAGGAGTGATTGTTCACATCAACCTACTGAAAAACGGTTTTATGGCCATAAAATGAGATTTTGGGGGTGTATTGGAAAATTCTCCTATACCATTTTTCTTAGTTTTTCTATAGCCACAAGTTGTGGTAGGTCTCTATGAAAGTATAATTTCACTGTCGCACAGTGTAATTTTAAATATATTTGACAGTGTTTCGTGATTGTCTTAAGTAAGTTGACCCCTGTGAAATGGGCTGCTGGAAAGACCTACGTACAATTATAAAACTATCATCATACCAAAAAAGTGCAGAGTTGTAAGCAAAAATGTTCAAAAATCTCGCTTTTCGTTGAAAACAGCGAATTAAGATTAAACACAAAAAATTATTATTGAAAATGGATAATCGTGGGCCATACGAGAACAACTCTGGTATGGAATAAAGCTTCCAAGGGTTTACATTTTTGATGAAAACACAAACGTCAATTCGACGCATTAATTGATTATTTGATATTTCCTATCAATAAAAAAATGTCGAGTTCGTATACTTTCGAAACTCTAGAGAAATTGTTTCATGCCTTTATCTTAAGGACCAAGTCCAAGCAATACTCGAAAAACAGAAGGTGTAAATCACTATTGGAAATTCAAAAATCTACCTACATATTTATATTTCGCACGAGTGTGTAATCAAATTTAAGATAAGCGAAAATTTAATCAAATTGTTATGAACTCCTGGTGGTAAATACTTACCTTATTGATAAGATTTCTTTTGCAGCTCTGAAGTACGCACTTAAGCTCTGCTAATCAGATAAAATGACACCCAGGGTAAATATTTGCTTCACTTCCTCGATAATACGCCTAAAAAATAAATTTTATTTATTGTTTTTGTTTTTAATGTCAAACAATAATTTCTTTTGTAGAGATTAGAGAAATTAGAAGCTGTCGAGGCTTGGGTATCAAAAACACCTGCTTGAAAAATTGGTTTTCTTATTATCGACACTGATAACAGTAATACAATTTATTATTCTTGACGCAGGTACATAGATCTGGCAATACTATTCAAATACATATACATAAGTATAGTATAGAATAGCCGAGGGCACAATTCTGGATTGTTACACGAATTGGAGTTCCGGATACTGGAAGTGGTTTAAAAGGTTCGCAAAGTATTGTATATTCCTCTGTTTTTGAAAGCTAATGACTACCTGATATCTGGAATCTCCTTTGAAAGGAGCTATCACTAGCTTCCTCCTTGGAAATCTCAATGAGAGTTTTGACTCCCCGACTGAAAGTAGTATTGGAGCGGGATGGCAGTGGGACAGTTACTGCTTTACTGCTTTATGTGTGATGAGTAGCCAATTTTAGGGCCACGTAATAAATCTCATGAGAACCCTTGATGCAGTAGTGCCACCTGAAGTGTTTTTTTGAAGAGACCCGACAGATTGGTAGCGAAATTCCTACTAAGGCACAAGAGGTGTGGGCTACGAGTCCCGATATACATAACTAATTTGGGCCACAATCTATGGGGACAACATTTGGGCTTCATCGACGTTTGTCTGTGTGCATCCTGTTTGGAGGATGGAAGATGGTACAGAACATTTTTTTTGCTACTCTTCGAATTTCGCCAGACTTAGATGGTATATTTTTAGAAGCACTGAGAATGGACGAGGAGCATTCTCTTTGCTTCGACAAACCGCTAAGATTCATAGTTTGCAGAGGAGTAATAAATCCCCACCCACAAGTCCATCCCTATCATTTAAATTCTCTCTATTGGCCTGAAATGGAATGGGAAATGTGACCTAAGTGCTTGGAAAAATTTCTGGCACTCCACATTTCTATTCCATTCCACTCCAAGTAATATCGCTGAAGTTTCTCGCTCCACGTCTACATCTTTCCACTGAAGACGCTTGCCTACATAAGAAAAGCTTCCTTAGTTCAAAGTAGAAATTTTATAATGTAAGACAATAAACACATCCGATTTTAAATTTTCATCTAGCATTTATTCTTCTTCTTGGACGTATTAACATCCCTCTCTCGAGTACAACATTCTCAAAGTGGTAAACATTGTAATTAAAATATCTGCACTTCTCGAAATAGACACTTTAACGTGCTGTCTATACCTGAGTAAAAAAATAAAATAAAAATTGCAATTTGGAAAGCAAACGGCCTTCTGCGCCACGAGCTAGAACTCACAAGTTTTATTTTTAAGATGAAGCAATTAATAGTATGTTAATATTATAGAGTCTTGCAACTTAGACAACTTTTGTAAATATCCCCAACTACACAACTCACGCAGACCTCAAGGCTCAAGGAACTGCAATTATCGTCAAAAAATAAAAAAAAACCCACGAAGTCTATGCTTATAGAAAGAAATCTACAGTCTTTGCGAACACGCCAACGACGTTATCACTGAAAATGATTTTGCATGCTACTAGTCCATAAAATTTAAGAGACAAACCACATTTTCCTTGTTTTATCTTGTTTTTATTTTAAAATTCTAAAGGCTTAACAATATTTTTGAATGTTTTACAATTGATATTAGGTATTTATATAAATTAAGAGATTACATTTAAAAGTTAAAGGTAATTTTATGTTTCAGTAAACCAACTATTTTCAAAACGTAGAAACTTTAGAAGGTCATTGAGCTGAATAACCTGGAACTGGTGGTGGTTAATCGAGCATAAAGATAGCGAACAGAAAAGTGGCGAATAGAAGAGGCCTATTGTGTGTGTCGCCTCAGCCGTTGACGACAAAAACTTGAGAAGTGAGCGATAAGAGTGAATACAGAACAAAAACGATATTGGTGACGTTGGCTGCTATTGCAGCTGCGCTTGAGATCAAGAATACGTTAAGAGTGCTCGTTAGAAAGTGAGTGCGGCGGAAATGAAAAGTTTGCGTGGGCGATGATATTTTTTTGAAAAAGAGGCACGAACAGTAATATTTTCGGTTAGAAAATGGGAGCTACAAGCAATTGCATTTTACGCTCCTCTGAAGCATTCAAATATATGTAGACAAATACAATATCATGAAAACTATAAATTTATTTATCTAAGCGGACCAGAGTGCTATATAATCTTAGTTAAAAGCTGGTTTTAGAGTGTCTATTGGTTTTCTTCTTCTACTTTATTATTAATGAAATATACAATTTGCGACTACAACTACGGTCCAATCATTTCAATATGAGATTCGTACTAAAGCTATTACGAAAATAAATCTAACAACTGACCCGGGCCAAATATTCTCAGTGGTAGGCATTGAGGATAGCTTTTGCCGTGAACAACCAACCATACGTTGGCTTATCTCAAGTGGAATCTTCCAATATACTTTGATATCAGAAGCACTAGAACGTTTGACGTCGATGTGAAGTGATGTGATTACCTATAACTACTAGGTTAGAAATATTCATATGTGCATATGTGTTTGGAATAAGTATTAAATAAATTATTTAATGTAGTATTTAATAGTTGCATATAAGTTTATTGGAAGAAATCATTAAAAGCCTAGCAGAGCTGAAATTCTGGCATTCTGCAACTTTTAAACCACTTAGTGTCATCTTTTGGTGTAGGGAAATCAGAGGCAGCACCTCTCGTCATCCAACTCATTGATTTCTATCAAAAGTTCCGTTTCACAATCAATTACATCAATACTAATTCATCTGCACTAAAATTATTCACAAAATGTCCATCATTGTCGTGTTTCTTATCCGAAAAATTCACAACTCCATCGACTGCCCATTTCTCTTCCTCGGTAATTTATTGGTAGCGCGTTCGTCTATTCAATACAAAACATGCAGATCATAGCGATATTTTGCCGAACTATACATACAGATTTGAAGAATATTTCGCTCAATTTGACCAAATTTTGAAGGCAAAACAGAAAAGAGAATGATTTGTTGATGCATCAGCAGACAATTTTTCTAAAATTCAGGGAGTATTTTACAAAATTTCTGGAAATCTGTTTACAAAAATAGATATGTTTTTTGGGAGTAATCGTAATAGGCTCCGGCGAGCCTTAGCCTTAACAATAATAGCTCATTGAACTCACATTTGAAAAATACATAATATTTCCCACAATTATTATTCGCCAAACTCGTGATTTCCATTTGCTTTTATAACTCAATATTGTAATGAAGAAATATACATACATATAAATAAAATATGTAAGTTTTGAATTATTATATAAACACAGTTCGTCAAGGAAGTATTTGGATATCTACTAATCTAGCAAAATTCGAACCAATTACTTAAGAAAAAAAGTATTTTTCCGTGGTTTGCTTTCAATCTTTGGTTTTGTTTGACTAATATAAAAAATTTAGAAGCCAATAATATATGGAATATACAGTTATTCCGTTTAAAGATAAACAAACATTAAAAAGCAAAAACAATATACACTTCAAACACAGCAGTTAAAAAGACTTTTTACATTTGCATTTAATAGATTTAAGTTATAATCCTGGGGTTTCTTGTGCCATTCCTCTAAACTAACATTCTTGTTTTTTTATATTTTGGATCGCTATCCTGTTAGAATTTAAACTAAGATTTCTTGTCAACAAAGAAGCTAAGTTTTAGTGCTCTATTTGCCTCTATTTGTGGAACAACATCAAGCTGCACACCACAAATAGGAGGAGGAGCTAGGCCAAAACCCAAAATTGTGTAAACGCCAATTATTAATTTATTTTTTATTTCTCAAATGGCATATCAGACATCCATATTATCTTCTCTAAACACCAAATCACCCATTCCCAAGCTGAATATGCATCACCTCGCCATGACTGAAAGTTTGTCATATTTCACTGTGGGTATAATATCTACTTCGCCTTTTCAGTGCTTTTAATGCTGCCTGCACACTCTACTGGATTCATCGTTGTTATACAACAGGATTTAGTGGCATCGCAGAATATTCAAACATCCCAGTAGCTGGGATGCTCTTTCGAGCAACTCGTGAAGTATAATTGAGATTTGCGGAACTTGGCGGATTGTTTCATGAGAAACCACTACTCCACACTCATCTCTAAGCTCACTAGTAAATTTTATTGTCGAAATCCGTGGTTTTGTGGCTACTTTTCACAACAAAATATGTTCGGCGCGGTCAGATATTTTTCGTGCTCTTTCACTTGCAGATTTTGGCTCTAATCTATTTAAATTTTTTGCGCTTCTATTTTTTTCTATGGTATGATTTGAATAGACCGTCTGAGTCACTTCAAACGAGGTCCGTTCAGTGATGGTAAATGTAGGGAAAATTCCCTACATGCAGGGATTTTTGTCGAAAAATGTGGGTGTAGGGAAAAGGACAGATATTTTTAAATTCTGTAAATGTAGGGAATTTTCAAGAAGGACAGAAAAAATTTTTAATTAGCGGGTAAAATTAAAAAAATTCTTTTAAAATAAAAATCCGCAGTAAGATTTCATGCCAGTATTTTTTTCCTTATGGCAGCATACCTTTAATACGGCAACATTGCCATTTTTTTCTTCGTTAACGCTAACGCGATTTTTTCTTCGAAATTGTTAGTTGCCCCGCGTTTTCTGGTGCTTTTCACTTTTGAAGTAAGTTTGCAATTATTTTAGTTTTCGCTTTTTTTATATTAAAAATGCATATATTTTCAAGAAATGAGCTCCTCCTCTTCGACTGACTCTTCGGAACAACAGTAGGAGAAAAATTCAAGTGTCGGAAACAAAAGTTCAATAACAAGTAGCTTGACGACAACAATTTTAGTGGCTGGTTGAAAGCTGTGGCTAACGATTCATTCAAATGCAAATGCGCTGAGTGCGACAAAGTTTTGACCTGCGGCAATTCTGATCTGCAGAAGCAGGGCGAAACAAAAATGCACCAAAAAAATATGAACAAAATAAAAAAGACACCTAAAACAAACCGTTTTTTTAAGAAAAGGCCGAGTAAGCCAAATGGTTCCAGAAATTTCGAAATAAGACTTAGCATGTTCTTCGCTGAGCATAATGTCGCGCTGCAAATGGTGGACCATTTAATCCCACTCTTAAAAGTAATCGTGCCGGATTCTGAAAAAATAGAAAGTCTGTCTTGTTTTAAACAGAACTGAATGTAATGAAAAAGTCCAATTTTTAGTGTTTTGCTGAATATTTCTTTATAAATGCGTTTATAATATAACAAATATGTGTATTTATATATATTTCAAATAAAATTTGTTTATATTATAAAGTGTTAAAACAGCACCAAGTCCAAAACTTAAGCAAATAATTCAATTTTGACGTTGCAAGTGCCTCATTATAGTGTAAACACAGGAGAAAAAATGTAGGGTATTTTGTAGCGAAAATTTTTTGAAGCCTAGGGACAAGTAGGAACTTTTTTTGATCTGTGTAAGGATTTTTCAAAAAATCATTTACCATCAGTGGGTCCATTCACTAGGCATTTTTTCGTTCTTTATAATTTACAATCGTACGTACAATAATATTTTGATCAACAAATCACTCTTACAATCATTCTGTGACTGGTTGATGGCTAACGCGTGTGTAGCAACTCAGTGAGATAACGGTATATTAAATCATCTTAACAAACGATGCCGAAAAGAGCTTTCTTGGCAGGGTTTTTGTTTTTGCTTGCTTGGTGGATTCAAAAAGTCTACCGTTACGAAGCACTGTTAATTATGTAAGTTAATGAAATAATTTTGCAAGGCTCTCGATATGAAGTGTTTCCTATTCAAAACACCATAACTTTTTTGTGTGAAATTTGCTTTTATTGATTTCAAAGACAAAACTGTTCAAAAATGATTACAATTTTAACATATAGTATGTATGTAAACATGGTAAATCTAAGTGCCAATCAACCAAATGAATTCAAGTGCTTATGCCTAAATGTAAAACTGATGCAACTATATTCTTCTTATTTAAATAACATTATGCATATGCAACTATATGTATACATAAAACAATCTCTGAAGAAATTTTATTGCACTATTATGATATACTCGATATTACTCTAGCCTGTACCACTAAAATACTGTAGAAAATAAGTTTGGACAATCAGCTTGAACTGCCGATACTCATACATACAAATGTACTTTACGCAGTCCATCGCAGAATTACCGCTTCATATGGCATCAAATAAATTCGTTTGCTTAAATCGACCTTGTCGCTGAAATGTAAAAACAAAACAACATTTTAAAACTTTTCAAAAATGCCAACGCTCGCAACACTTACCCATATTTGTGAGGTGAATAGGAAGTGAGCAACACGTACTCCATAGTCTTATTCGTCAAACCATCTAAATATTCTATCTGGCTACCGAAGTTAGCCAGTAAACGATATTCCTCACGACCAACGGCAGTTCTGAAAACGTCATTTCAATCAATTGTGAAATTTAAACATCTCCACTTCAACTAACCTCACAACCTGAAAGACCTGCTCCTTCAATGCTCCATACGAAAATCCACCTTCTTCTTTGAACGCCTTGAATGCTTCCGTTTGTTTCAAACTGGTCATTCCCTTGTATATGTTCAAGGTGCTACGTGCCACGCCTCGCTGAGTCTGTACATTGAGATATGAGTAGTTAGGATTGACGGGTAGCCAAGTGGAGTTCCCGGTGCTAAAACCAGCATTCTTTGAAGTGTCCCATTGCATTGGAGTACGCTCTGGGTCCCGGAACTCACAACTTATTGTGCAGTCGATGTCTGCATCAGTCATGCCGATCTCATCTCCCTAAATTAGAAAAAAAAAAAGACCACTTGTGACAAGAATTTCCTTAAGTGATTGTTAGCACTTACGTAATAAGTAACAGATGTGCCGGGCAATGCATGCACTATCATCGTCATCAAATCTGTCCTAGTTGTTCCTATGCGTGTGGCTGGACGACTGTTGTCATGATTTCCTACTACCCAGTTAGCCATTTTATGTTTCGTCCACATTATATCCATCCAGTCTTTGGCGAATTCTTCCACAGTCGCTGCAGTGGAACTTTCTCTTAATTGAATAAAGTTAAAATTCATTGGCAATTGACTTCCAATATGAGTGCCATTGCTGACATAAGCGCTCAAAATCTCGGTAGTGGTATAAGCTTCGGCAATTTGTGGTCTATGGAAAAATACAATTGATTAATTTAGACAAAACTTTTAATCGATTGATTATATGTGCCTCACAATGTGTCACCGCCATGTTTTTGTTGGTATTCGTCTAAAAACTCACGCCATTCGTATAATAATTCCATACTTTCTGGTTGATTCTGCATATAAGGGTTTGATCCGCCGGACGACGAATCTGGATAAGAACCATTTTCATAACGAAATTCAATGTAAAATGGCACTGCATCAATGCGGAAAGCGTCCACTCCACGGCCAAGCCAAAAGTCCAAAACTTCGATTAGATGTTCGCGCACTGCTGGATTTGTGAGATTAAAATCAGCTTGTTTGGCTAGAAACTGATGTAAGTAATACTGTTGGCGTTCTTCAACCCAAGTCCATGCAGAACCACCAAAGACTGATCCCTGTAAGGAGAAATAAAGCGAAAAGTTTGATAAAAGGAAAAATAGCAAACGATAACTAATATCTAGTCGTAACTCACCCAATTACTTGGCTCACTACGCTCGCCCGTTTCCGGATCGATTTTACCATCATGCCATACATAGAAATCCTCGTAACCTTCTTCACGACGTACCGACTTCTGGAACCACTCACACTCATCACTTGAGTGATTTGGAACAAAATCCAATATCATCTTTAGACCCAATTTATGCGCCTTTGCAATCATTGCATCGAAATCCTCCATTGTCCCAAAGAGCGGGTCAATGTTCGTGAAATTAGCGACATCATAGCCCATATCTGCCATCGGTGATTCGAAGATAGGCGAAAGCCATGCAGCAGTCACACCTATTTCCTTGAGAAATTCCAAACGAGATGTAATGCCATTCAAGTCACCTACACCATCACCGTCACTGTCCATAAACGATCGAGGATAGATCTGATAAAGTGTGGCGGACTCCCACCAGTCAACGGTGGTGTTCGCAGAAGCGCTAAGAGCACAGAAAACCACAAATGTAAACAATCGTAACGTATCGGACGCCATGACGGTAAGTACTAACGGACTACTGTTGGCCAAACTTATATTTATACCTCGAGATATATCAAGATTAGAACATTTGTTGCCAGAATAGGGAAATTAAATATTATAATACTAAATTACGGAAATTCCAAAACACTTCACTTTCTGAACAATATTCGTCAGTGATTGTTATCACCACGAGCATATTGCCGCTCAACCAATGAAACAATAATTTTTTGCAACCATAAGTCTCCAATTCGGTTGTCATGATAGCCTGAACAATATGGATCCATCTCAAAGTTAGAGTTTACTTCAATACTTCAATAAACCAGAAACAACTGCAACTTTGAATACACTGTGCGACAGTGATATTATACTTTTATGGAGACCTAGTACAACTTGTAGGTATAGTAAAACTAAGAAAAATGGTATGGGAGAAATTTCCAATACACCCCCAAAATCTCATTTTATGGCCATAAAACCGTTTTTCAGTAGGTTGATGTGAACAATCACTCCTAACTTCGCCAATTTCCATCCGATTTTGACAGTTGGTTGACAATTTTTTTGAAATGACAACTGACGAGACTGTAGACGGAAGTATTTGGAATTTTTTTATTTGTTCTCTATTTTTTCAACTTTGACATAATTTTTACGATATTATCCGATATTGAGGATTAGTACACTGTTATACCCATTTAGTGTAAGTTATACCTACATACCAAATTATTAAAAAAAAAATCTTAAAACCCACACAACTCTATTAATTTTAATTCAATTACAGTCAAATATAGCTCATTCGACACAAAATTAATTACTATAACAGTAGTGTGCTAAAAAAAATCCTCAATATCGGATAATATCGTAAGAATTATGTCAAAGGCACAGCTCAGTTGTGCCGCTCATTTGACATGAATTCTTATGCTCTTCCAAGCAGTCGTTGTTCAGACGGCAATGAAGTAATATTAGCAGTGGCTGCGGTGATTTCTTGTTATATAAACAGCACAATCTCAGTTTTCGTCAACCATTTTTATTAACAGCAGATCAGCTGATTTCTTCTAATCCGCTGAAAGAGCCGATTAGCGGTTAAATGTTGGCGACATCATTGCATTCTACACATCATGGGTGTTGAGAGCGATTTACTGCTTTCTATCAGCGAGAGGTCAAAATATGCGGGAAGGTCAATTATTTGTAAGTACTTTTCGGTATTAATAGTGTAACCTTCTGAATACAGGTGTCGCCACTCGCAACATTAGCGGCGAAATAGTTCGATATCGTAGAGTTTCCATAACATTGGCTTACTTCGGTACTACCATAGCTTTACATTTAAAATAATATATCGCTAGCTCAGTTTTTTCCCCCAGGGTATTGTGGAAATGAGGACACACACAAATGCACAAGTAGGCGTTAGTAGGCAAATTATTTTTGGAAAAGAGCATATCATCAGCAGCACCTTGCTATAAAAACAAAAGTAGTAGAGAAAAGCAGCTCCAGGAGCTGCAGGGGGTCTGGCAAAAGAAGTGTGAATTCATTGAAAATGTTCGCGCTGAGAAGCTACGTTTTGTCACGCACTGGACAATCGAGTATTATTTCTGTTGTTAAATTTTAGCAATCAAAAGCGCCGCGGCAGGTGTCAGGTGGCCGCCAGTCGGACGGCTATTTAACAAGCTCCAGCTGTGGTGTGTTTTATGTGCTGCGGAAACAAGTGTAAATGCGCTGTTTAAGTTCAATTTTATTATATTTAAATACCGCCAACTGCTGGCTGTCTATTGATAAGTGAAATTATCGTGAGCTAACAGCTTTTGACTTCCGCTTTATGAGGCACACAGAAACGCTTAAATGAGACAATAAAAATCTCGATTTTCATGCAATATAAGCAATAAATAAATGCGCTGTGATTCCTATTAAACATAAATAACATTAATAAATATGTATGAATGCATGTAAATATTTCCTTTCCTTTTTTTAATAATTTCATGCTATTTTACTACTCACATTTTTGTACCGGCAAGTACTTTCCAATTTATTGTTGTTATTAGAATTTGACTTATGTACTATACATTTCGTGTTTTACGTGTGTGGGTACATTTACAGCCTTTGACTTCATATGCCCGTTAGCGCTCTGCACACAAACCGATTCTTTTCCTTTTTATTCGGCTTTTTACAGCTTCTCCAAATGCTACCCGGAATAATTTTCATATAAAATCACACGCAATATTCCTTTCAAATGGTGACTGGCGTCTTGCCGACTGACACGGCGACAGTTGCATTTGATAGCTTTTTGAAAAGCCAATTTCTGTACCTTAAAACATAAAAACTCCTAAATGCGAGGATACACATACTTCGGTAGCATTGAAATCGCTATTAAATCCCACTGTGTGGCATCATTTTGGAGTTGCTATTTGTTGTAATGCGTGCATTATGATTTAGAGTGGATTTGGAGATGCTTAGTTTAAGCCAATTGCTATTTTACAAGATTACCGAGAAGTTTGGGGAAAATGGTGATTTCGCACTTTATGCGTTACGGGTTCTGAATGTGTAAATGGTTTGAAAATCCAGACGAAGGAGGAGTATACAATGCATTGGGTGTCCTAAAAAGTGCGGCTACAAATTTTAACTAAACTAATTAAATGTATTTTTAAATTAGCTTTATTAAGTGTATTTAAAACGTTTTTTAAATTTCACTTTTTTTAATGAAGTACTTCACGGGGATTTCTCCAGGCCGGATATTGTTATTGGGCATCGTCCAAGAATAAAAAATAAAAATACACGTTTATCGGCGATTTTCATGTACACGACACAATTTTTTTTTTTTGTATTTTATAACTTTAAACGAGCAATTCTTGTATGCATATCTGTATATCCACACGATCTCAGGATTAGCTTAACGGATTTGAATGAAATTGGGCACACAGATAGTGTATCACATTTCTAGACTTTTCACCTAGGTGTTGCCACTGACAATGTTTCACAGGGTTGCCACCTGTTCGAAATTAAAAAAAAAATTGCATGAGACATGCCGATGTGGGTATCAAAAGAAAGGTATTTCACTCCGCATTACAATAGAGATATAAAACCCCGATTGGATCACGGAAAAAGGGTTAAAAATTGATCCAAAGTTTTTCACACAGGCGTACTACGAACTCTATATTTTATATGTACATAAAAAAAAAATTCTGACGTGAACATGAAAATCGCCGATACACGTGTATTTTTATTTTTTCTCCCCTTTCCGAAAAAGTATATTTGGTTTATATGACAGAAAAAAAGTTCGTTTTTGTAACGCAGTGTAATCGATGAAATTTTTAACTCTTCTGTCATCTTTAAAATAACTTAGACCTTCACTATGGCCTTTTAAATATTCTGCCGTACTGCTTAGTGCTCTATTCCACATTTTTCCCCGTTAGTGTTAATTCAATTTAGAAATATTTCGGCTTTTTCTGCCCATTTGCTTTTTTCGGTTTCATCCCATTTCAAATAGAAAACCCAAAAAACATTTATTTTTAAAACTATTTTTGTTCGGAGGCCTCAAGGCTTCACATGCAAAGATTGTTGGTATGTGGATGTAATTTGAGTGTAATACCTGTTTCTAAATAAATATCATAAGTAGACCTTTTCGTCTGTTCGTCGTTAGAAGCTTAACAATTTTTGTTATGAATTGCAGCTGTAATTTGTCAACATTCTCAAACATACTTATACGGTATGGGCCTGCCATCATTGGACAGCTCGACAGACTGTTTTAAACATTTCACACCTAATTTTATTTCCTTCTTTTCAAAAAAGTTATTCCATGAAAAGTTTAAACTTGACATTGTGGTATTGTTCCTTTTCTCTAGGTGTTTGCTTGTAAGAATCACCCCCAGGTAGCAGGATGTCTCTGATAGAATAATAATATCTTGTTTATATTGCCATTTTTTTCGATAGTTTCGTCACATAATTCACCAGGTACATTTCTTCGATTTTTTCGGTCTTTTTTTGTTTTTGTTTTTTTCAGCAGTTTTTCAAGTTTCCCGCACGCCTTCATACAAAAAAATATTTTTTATTTAAAAATTTCAGCTCTAAGGGATTTTATGATTTCTAACTATTATTCAGTTGATTTTCCTACGCCATTTCTTCAGCAAAGTTATTCAAAATGTCTCAGGCCCGAACTTTTGTGAACGCACCAACCCCTCAAAAGCTAAGTCTTGTACACCTTTAGGCGAAAACAGTAGTGTTTTAATCAGCGGAAAAAGCTTTAAACAACGGATTATGTTTAATGAATTAGGATATTTCTCTCCATAATTTTCAATAATTAAATTCCAGCATAAATCAGCGAGCTCTGAGTGAGGTTTTCTCCCCCAGAATACCAATTGTCTAAGGGAATGACAATCTGCTGAGTGGCAAACTTGAAGGCCTAAAGATCCTTATGACGGTGCAAGAAGTATATTTTTAAGGACAAGTTGACGTTTAATTTTTTGACTGATGCGAGCCAAATTTGTCAATCTTCATAACGATGCTCACTCAAATAATTGTTTATAACGGTCGCAATAGATTCTCAGGCAATAAAGTCGTCCTCGATTAGTTGTGTGCCAAACTCTTTGCTTTTAATTAATTTCTATGCAGGACTATTAAGAACCTCTAGAATTTAAATTAAGTTCACATGGTTATAAGGAACACTGAAAAACTGTATGTGTGCTTAACTTTCTTTTTATTTTTGCTTTGTTAAGCCTTGAATGTATCGCCATCTGAATTTAGTATTTAATAAAATTTTTAACTATGCCCAATTTTATATGCAGAGGCAATACATTTCTTCGACTAAAACAATCGGATTGCTTAAAACTTAATTTCGTTGCTGTGATACTGGTTTCCATAGTGTCTCAATAGTGGCCGTCAGCTACTCACATATTTTCCATTGGTGATGCGTATGGCTCACTCAATTGAGGATTAATTTCATCTCCGAAACTCTTGCCATAAACTTCGTAAGGGATAATGGCATCTAAAGGCAAATATATTATTTGCACAAACAGTCAGTCTACTGTACCGCATTGCAAAATCCTAAAAATAAGGAACCTCAGATTAAAAAAATTCGAGCTCAGTTAAGCTAACACAATGCAAAAATAAAAATAATATGGATCTCTAGTCATTACGAAATTGCTGGAAATGAATATGCCGATTCAGCAGCAAAAAATACTGTAGATCATAGTGCGAGTTTCTAATCTTCACAAATTACAAATTTTGCGATATGTTGTTCTTAAAAATCGACCATATTCATAAAAAGTTTCGATAATTTTAACGCTTTTCCTATTGTGTAAAATTATATATCTGTCGACTTGACAAATGCCAAAGATGACATAAAAAACAGATACCGTCTAAGAATTATTTTGCTACTGACATCTAGGCGCCCCTTTATACCTACCCTTATTTACAAGGTTGTGACTACGTCATACAGCAATCAGCCACAAACATCCTTCAAACGGTCCTACCGCACAATCCTGCCAAATGTGCAACTGCCTTCTGGCCATAAGCCACATTAATGATGATAGCTACGGGAGCTGGAGTTTCTCTTTCTCTTTCGATAATCAAATACTTTTACGTCCTTTACCTAGATGCCACCAGATCGCATATATTGCGATCGCAAATAGCCTGTCTTTACGACAATTTAGTTTGTCATACCCTCATATTCCAGCGAAGTCACGATATTTCCATATGGTTGCAAGTTCGTTCGGCTTCAGATGGTACATAGAGTGAATATTGTGGCCCAGACATAGCATTTAAAATTGGTGGAACATCAAATGGACTGGGCCATATTTGTAACGGAATATTGTCCAAATTGTAGGAATTTAAATTGCTTGCACAGTTGTTCATATTTAAAAAGCAAATCTTGGAAAATTTGAACAAAAAAAATTGTTTGTGAAGGTGTGCAGAAAATTTAAAAGATTTGTGACGCAGTTCGATTCGCCATACAAAAAACAGGGTAAAACCGTTCTTCACCTTGTCCTAAATTTGAAATAACTTTCACAGGAAAATAACTAATACCACTCTTGCAATAACAAATTACTTGATTTTTTTGATTTTTACTAAAACCGATTTTTGAATTCAAGTGCTACAAAAAATGTAAAAACCGAAAAGAAAATCCTCCCAGAAAAATGTCTCCTTTAACAAATATATTTTGACTTTTTGGGTTTCAGATTGCGTAATATAAAGTTGAGATTCCAGGTTGCGAACAATGAAGTACACCGCAAAATAACTTTTGTTCGAGACGCTTCCAAATACAAACTGTCATTCGCTCCGTTTATAGTGCAAAATATCCCTATAGTACTACAAGATATTATACACAAGAATCATTAAATCCGCTTGCTACCGAACATTGTACACTACCCAATATTTCGCTCAAGTATGAACAATATATACTTCAAGTGCAAAATAAGCTTTAAGGCAACTTAGAATGTGAATATATATGCAAGTATTGATGACTGTGAGACATGTTTGGTAAATAATTTGTAATTATTAGTCAATTCCTGAGCATTTTTTTGGATGCTGTTCTTGCTATTACTCATATACTTAGATAAAGCTACTTTGATTGTAATTATCAGCTTTGAACTTACAAGGCGGCCGCCGTAGCCGAATGGGTCGGTGCGCGACTACCATTCGCAATTCACAGAGAGTACGTCGGTTCGAATCTCGGTGAAACACTAAAATTAAAAAAAAAAAAACATTTTTCTAATAGCGGTCGCACCTCGGCAGGCAATGACAAAACTCCGATTGTATTTCTGCCATGAAAAAGCTCCTCATAAAAATATCTGCCGTTCGGAGTCGGCACTTGAAATGAATTGTTGACAATGGCATACGGTGAGAGTACTCAAAAAAACTTTTACAAGTGGTACAAGCTTTTCACAGAAGGGCCAGAAGGTGTGAATGACGACGCTCACGCTGGACGCCCCATCACATAAACAACCGATGAAAATGTTGACAAAGTGAAGAAAATTGCTATGGAGAATCGTCATCATAATTAAAGAAGCTGCTGAGGAGGTCGACATATCTTTTTGGAAATTTTGGGCATGAAGCGTGTGGCAGCGAAGTTCGTTCCAGATATGCTGAATTTTGGCCAAAAGTTGAATGACGTCAACGTTGATCCAGATTTGCTTAAAAGAGACATAACTGTTGACGAATCTTGGGTATATGGCTATGACATCGAAACCAAAGCCCAATGGTCCCAATGGAAGAGTCCATGAGAGCCAAGCGTCGATAGCAGAAAATCGCCGAACACGCAAAACATTTGCCTTATTTATGCCTCTGACAAACAAACTAAAATGCTATATTACTAAAACCGTGAACATATCTTCGAGACAAGTGTACCATCATAAAAAAAATAATAATTATCGAAAGTCGAATGTACGAAGCATACGAAATTTGAAATTTGCCCTTATTTTTTGAACATACCTCGTATGGCATTTTCTTGTCAAGAGTGGATTTTGGAGCTCAATCACCTAGTCAGTCCAGGAGAGTTTTTAATGCTGATTCATAAGCGCACCAATTTTTCGAAATAAAGAAAATAAACATCTTGCAGGAATTGCTATAAAATACAAATATTTCATTGGTTTCCAATCATTTGACAAATAACATTGAAACAAACTTATTCATCAAACGGAAATGAAGTGAAAATTGCTATCCAGAAATGGCGCAAATATACGAAATCGTATTGCATGTGGCTTCATAGGAATTTCCACTGAAAATAACTCCAATACATATGGACGCATATATGCATGTACTCGTAGGTACGCAATTGGAGACGTCAAGTAAACGGAAACGCGTTCGCAATCACTCACTTTCGCTCATTTGGCCCATCAAAGATATTAACCTATGACTGATGCCCATTGCTGCCCTGCCAATTAGCCAATTTTAATAGTGTCAATTCGCAAATGGAACTTGTCACAATTTTCTCCATCCACAAAATGGCAAAGAATTTTATTTAATTACGAAGCAATAAATCTGTGTACAATGCGAATTTTTTTTTTTGTTTTACTTTTTAAAAGTTTTCCCCGTGATTCGATGAGTTCAGAACTAGCTGCCGTAATGTTGCTCCTACAATTTGTTTTGAGGTTTTAATTGGAATCTATTTGTAAATGCTACGTGACCGCACACATACACACACAAATTAATGGAACGATGTGTACAGGTGTAAACTTAAATTGAACTCCTTCTTCGTTATGAGAGAATGCATAGCGCAGTGGACTCCAATCTTTTTTGTACGGAAACTCTTTTCACGTGATTGATTTTGCAACGTCCTTCTAGACTAAATTACTTGTACCCGCGCATTACTATATAATATGGTTACTTTAATTATTTAAAAACAACTTTGAATATTTTAGAACTTTTATTAATAGTATTTTTTATTGTTTATTATTATTTATTAAAATAATCTTGAAACCTGTGGTACCGACAGTATAAATTGCTTCGAAATTAAAAACTCTGTCTTTTTCGAATTGTAGTTTAAATTCGTATCACTATCCTTGGTAATATTTGCTCCTTCCTGGCCATTAAAAGTGCAGATTCAGATGTGAACGCCTAGAATGGATATTTCAGTTGCATCGATTAAAATTCTATGGAATACTTGAATCCAAATCTTCAACAGGTTTTCCTTGCCGAAAGCCTTGCACAACCAGAAAAAAAATATATATTTTTCCACAATGACAAACGTTTTGTTTTATCGTCCGAAATTGTATTGTCTACTTGGCAAAAGTTAAAGATGACATAAAAAGGTATAGTCTAGGAATTGTGCACCCGACATCTAGGTTTCACTTTTGAAATACCATTTATATTCTTCCTTCCAATTGTCCAATATAACTTCAATCTAATGAGTGCCTCGGATGACATTCAGTAGACGTTCTTCTCAATACAATTCTGTAGCACAATTCCGATGGTTTCGATTAGGGAAGTCAATCCAAGGATTCAGGGCCTTTTAAGAGTGCCGAAAATTTCAGGATTGTTGGCACATGATCGAGTATTTCGGGACCTATAATTTCGTACGAGACATATGAAATTGAGCCTTTTACAGCAAACCAAAGCAACATTCACTTTAACTTTTTATAAAATATGGATATACAGGGCCCGCCATCTATCGTTACGGATTGAACTAGGTATTATTTGAAGAATGGTAACACTTAGCTGTCATCTGATTTGACAAAAAATTAGTTTTATTCTTCCGCTGAACGAAAATGGTTGTGTATACGCTCACAGAACGCTGGGAAATATTGCGACATTACTTTGAAAATCATGGTAATGTTGCAGAATGTGTACGAAAATTACGTACGGCAATGGGAAGAAGAAAAGCGGGAATATTAACAAACAAAAGTGCCGCATTTGGGGCTCAGAAAACCCGCACGCACTCGAAGAAAAGCCGATGCATTCACAACGAGTCACTGTTTGGTGCGGATTTTGGTCGAGAGGCATCATTGGTCCATTTTTCTTCGAAAATGAGCGAGGAGTGGCCGTAACCGTCAATGGAGAGCGTTACCGGGCCATGTTGAACGAATTTTTGTTCAGAGAAATTGAAGAGGAAGATATTTATGGCATTTGGTTCCAACAAGATGGCGCTACTTGCCACACAGCGAATGGTACGATCAATCTTTTGCGCACCGTCTTCGAAGATCGCATTATCAGCCGAAATTCTGATATCGTTTGGCCGCCTCGGAGCTGCGGTTTGACGCCGTTGGATTATTATCTTTGGGGTGCCGTCAAAGACCAGTGTTATGCCAACAAACCAGCAACAATTGATGCACTGAAGACCAACATACGCGATGTCATAGCTGAAATACAGCCGCATACAATCGAAAATGTGTTGAAAAATTGGACCGATCGTATGGGATGGTGCATGGCTAGCCGGGGCAGCCATATGAATGAAGTTGTGTTCCAGCATTAACCGGAAGGATTGTACTTCAAAATAAAAAACAGATTGGAAAAATATTGAGTAGTTTCTTTTTTATAGCATTTTTAATTCCGTAAAGTTATATGGCGGACCTTGTAGTTATATGTTTGACCGTTTTTGTTTTTTTTTTCTAGTTATTATAAAAAGCAATATATGCAAATGATAACGTAATTCTTCATTTTAACATAAATTTTGCTAAAGCCTACTATTTTGCGTTTAAATTGTGCAAACTAAAATATATGAACGTCTTTCTTTGTTGTTGAAATATTATTTTACTATTATCAAAAACTATATTTGTTTACCTTTTCAGTTTTTTTGTATCGATATCTTTCTGATATAGTTAAAATTATTTTATCGGATACGCGATATTGCCTTTTGTTTTGTTACTAATCAAATAATTCTCACTTTAAATTAAAAAAAGACTTTGTATCTAAAACCCATATATTTATTATTTATTGTATGCTGGGGGAGCTTCTCAAACAATGTTGAGGACATTTTCTTAAATTAAGTTGTAAAATAATAAATATCTAAAGCATGGAATGAGGAGGCAAAGCGAATGGGTCTGGGGGTGAATGACGACAAAATGAAGTACCTCCTGCCATCAAATAAATAGGCGCGTATCGGCACCCACGTCACTCTTGACAGTTATGGTTTCGAGGTTGTATGAGACTTCGTATATCTAGGAAACAGCACTAGCACCGATAACAATGTCAGCCTTGAAATTCAACGGAGAGTCACTTGACTCTTGTCACTCTTGCCAACAAGTGCTACCTAGGAGTAATGCTGAAAACAGTGACCGACGTACGCAGTCCCTTACCGCAGCCCCTAACGAGCACAAAACTGAACAAAACTCATCCCGTAGAGAACAACTGCGTTCTTTTAGTTACATATTTACACAATACATTGGTTTGTGTGTGCATGTGTTTGGTTGTATCTACACAATGTTGCCATTGATATTTTTGCTTACACATTTTTTCACGCATCCGCGTTATCAGTTACAATTTTTCATTGTTTAATAAACCAAAGCCGAAATCCAACAAATGCAAATAGTTCTTTTATCTATAATTAACATTATTCAACAGTGTTTTTAAGTTATTTTAATAAATATTATAATTTTTCTAAGTTTATTTTGTAAATGGTTTCGAAATGCACTGCTTGGCAACACTATGTGGTGAGACAGTAATCAGCTGACAGGGTTCTGCGGAAATTTTCCAAAATCGTGAAATAAAATCTACGATACGGGAGGAAGTAATTTTTCATTTACATGGGGTTCCTATTAGTTTGATCGTAGCAGCTGACAGGGGACTGCGTTTACGTCGTTGACTGTTTCCAGCATAAGTAGGCGATTACATAGTGAAGTCCTCTCTCGACGAACAAAACTAGCACTCTCCAATACACTCATCATGCCCGTCGGAACGTATGGCGCAGAAGCGCGGACGATGAAAATATTCAATGAGGCGTCACTTGGAGAGTTTGAAAGAAAGATTGTAAGGAAGATTTTTTTTAAGTTTTGCACATTAGCGACGGCGAGTACCGTAGGCGATGGAACAATGAGCTGTATGAGCTTTACGACGACAGGAACACAGTGCGGCGAATAAACTTCCAGCGGCTACGTTGGCCGGTTCTTGTCGTTCGAATGGATAAGCTCTGGCTTTGAAATAATTTCATGCAATACCAGCTGGTGGTAGCAGAGGAAGAGGAAGGCCTCCTTTTCGTTGGAAAGGTGAGGTGAAGAAGAACTTGGCTTTACTTGATGATGATGACTGGCGCGAGTTGTTTGTTTGGCGCGCCAATCAAGAAGAAGAAACATCGGAGTCCCGGAACTGTAATAACGAGACCCTATTCAAGCAAAGTAGAGAGTCAATTGAAGCCGGTTAGCGTTCAGACTGGCCGGTTGAAGATACGATCGTTTAAAAAATGGGGCAACTTATTCTGTGCAATGAACTTTGGAAAAAGAAAATAGTTGCAAAAATAGTCGGTATATGTTACACGATCGATTTGAATATTCTCCATAAGCATCCTGATATGCCTAAGATCAGCGCAAGATGGGTGAGTGTTTACCCACCTGCAGAAGGACAGCGCGTCGAGTGCTTTCGCTACTTTTTGAATATTTGTAAGGAGAACAGTGAGGGATTTAAATATCTGATAGATTTTCACGGCAGATGAAGCTTGGATTTATCACTATGAATTCGAGTTGACGATTTGTGGTGGCTTACGAAAATAAGGTGCCACATGAAGCTATAAAGGCAAAAGATAACATTTTTTTGGGATTCCGAATGTTTCTTACTGTTTTAATATAAAGAGTGCACTTATTATGAGAAAACTAATTATTATTATGACTAACAATTATTATGAGAAAATAAGAGGTACCACTGAAAAAAAGCAAAGAAGTAAATGGATAAAAAGTGTACTGCTTTTGCACGATAATGCAGCTAGTCAAAAGGGTCCTGCTGCGATAGCTGTGTGACTTCCATGTACTTTACAGCTCTACCTATGGTTCAGATTTAGCATTTTCTGATTATGATTTATTTATTTCTAAAGGTGCCTACTTTTATTTCTGCCTACTATGAAGGCCTGGACAAACATTTCTTCTGAGTTATATATGTAAATACCTTTATTTATAATTTGAGCAGTGTATTAAGCTTAAGAGCGAATATATTGGCAGAGAAAAATATTAATTTCATATACCATATAATTTTACACAACTTCCTCTTCATTTCCCGAACTGTTCGACCTCCCGTTCCGTGCATGTGTATGTATGTAAGTATGTGTAAGTAAAGTGGTAAACGCAGATGTCGCATTGAGCGAGACCAAATGTGCTGCCGGCTATGTATATCGGCATTTCCGCCACCATACGGAACAATTTCCGCCTTCATAAAGCGAAAATAAAATTTCCAATTTCTGAGTAATACGAACTTGAATAGTGGCAAATACAAACCAACAACAGTAAGAGGAGTAAATATTTGACGGAACTTTTTTGTGTTTTATTGATTTACAAGTCTCTATTAAATTCATTTGCTGTTAATTAATTTTCCTGCATTTTCTCATTTACCAAAATATTTATATGGATTTACACCTTTTAGCAAAAAAAATATTCAACGCAATTTTCATTTTCAACACACCAGAAATGTTTTTACAACCTTCTTTCTTTTTTTGCTGTTGCTTGGGTTTATTTGAGGTAGCAAAAACAATTTCGCCCATTGGCATTCTGTGTATGTAGATATGCATATACAAATGTACTCGTATGTATGTATCCTGCCTATCAAGCGCAGGTTGGGTTGGGTTGGGTTGAAAAAGGGATTAAAACCATTGGCATTCGCATGTGAAAGGTAATTGAAATCGAAATTTTTATGTCTGAGTGAGTCGTTTAGTAAAAGTAATTTCCGACGCAATTAATTATGCAATTATTGATTGTAAGGGATTTATGACTTCCACAGGAAAAATGGTTTATGTATGTACGAGTATGATAAATAGAATTGTTGTCTTTTATATCGTTATTATGGCGATTATTATAAATATTCTATATTTTTGTTGAAAATAATTAGAGGATTTAGTATTAAAAAATGTATGTGAACTGCGAATAATTAAATAAATATTTTGTTTGCTTGTAAAAGAATATTTAAAAAAAGTTATTGAATCTAAGCACTAATAATCGCATTTGAAAAGCTCAATTAAATATGAATTTCTGTAAGTACGGAAGTTAATTAGCTTACGTTAGAAAAAATGTATGCATGTAGGTACGTACAGCTTTATCTATAAAATCTCGTAACATAATATATTAATCAGGGTGGGGAAAATTGCACTACCACAAATTTTTAGTGGTGGTTAAAATTAGCATTTCATTAGCACTAAAACAACAGTTTTTCAGTGTTTTATCTATCGAGTTTATTACATTAATTATTAGTGCACTATGTCCAAACCGGTCTTAATATTCTGTATATTTGTTACCCTCTTCCTACTCGGGAATATGGCAACTTTAATTATTATTACTGAAACCGAAATAAGAGTAAAGTATTTGGTTATAAAATTTGTTTTTTTTTATTAAAAATTATTTTCTCTATATAAATGCTTTTTTTTTCTCAAACAAAATTTAATTTAAATTTTTTCTCATTAATTATGTTATTACTAGGTTGTTCAATAAGTTTTGCGGTTCGATAAGAACATAATTTTATGAAATACACTTTATTATTCAGCATATCCATGAGCATCAATACACTTGTTACAACGAGATTTCAATTTACGTATTCAATCGTTCAAGTGAGAATCTGGAGAGGCTGCAAAATACGCTTCCACAGCTGTTATGACTTCATCGCTATCCACATATGGAAGCCGCTGCAGCCAAATCTGGTGAATACGGTGGATGCTCCAACAATTAAAATAATTCATTGACTTAAGCCATTCTGACAATGCTTTTGAGACTCGGTGCATTGTCTTTTGCAAACTGGGTATTTTTTTCTTGTTCAGAATTATATTGAGAATTTATTGTTTTACCAGTTTGCAAAATCCACAAACAAAATTTCTTTCGCATCCCAAAGAAGTGATGCTAACAACTTATTGACCATTTTCGGGACACAAACTCGTAGCGGAGCCGAAGAACTAGGTTCACACCACTCCTTAGTCTCTTGTTTTGATTTAGGATCATGGCGATCGACCCAAGTCTCATCAATATCTTTATCTTGTCGAAAACGCTCTAAATGTTACTATTAAAAAACCCCTTTCGAATGTGTTTTTGTTCCATTGTTAGCGAATGCGGCATTCATTGTGCAAACAGCTTTCTGAAACCCAATAATTCATTCAAATATTTGCTTACACTGCCCGAAGAGGATGCCTAGGGCTTTTACTAAATCTCTTTCAGTCACTTGACGATTTTCCTATACGATATGCTGCTTTTTTTGTCTTATTGCCGATCCAGAGATGGTAGAGCTTATGCCGATTAGATTAAGTTTTCCAATGAGTTCTCTCTAACGGCATCGTCAAAGGCTACTGATATGTCAAGATACAATCGGTGTCTTCCTTCTCATAATACAAACATTTAAGACACCGTTGAAAAACACTTAACAGAGAGACGTCTTTGTATGTTAGCCTCTCGTTTAGGGCTGTTAATTAGTAAGCATTAGACTAGATATAGTTTTTTCATTGGTCTGTGAGCTTGTCTATGATCAGATTGGAAGTACTTTTTCTACAATAATATGATTTTTTTCCAGATCGTGCGTGACTACTGACAAACTAAATACATTATTTTTTTCAGTATTCATCGAAATATCACCATGAAAAGATTTACGCCTCAGCAACGTTTACAAATCGAAAAATTGTATAATCGACGTTCTGTGAGAAGTTTTCATCGCGCGCTCTGGCCAACTTATGTTGCGTCTATTTTTAGCTTAATGGCTACGTCAATAAGAAAAATTACCATATTTGGGCTGGGGAGCAACTCGAAGTCATGCAAGAACAGCCATTACATCCTTTAAAAATAACCATTTGGTGCGGGCTATGTGTTGGTGGAATCATCGGCCCATATTTCTTAGCGCCATGATAAATGACTTTTTTATGCCGGAAATTGAAGCCCGTAATCTCCAAAACATTTTGTTTGAACAAGAAGGCGGATGGCGCTACTTGCCATACAGCGAGTAAAATAATTATCTCTCCTCTTGGGCCAGTCAATTGGCCACCAAGATCGTGTGATAGCACACCTTTGAACTTTTATTTGTGGGAGTATGTGAAGTCTAAATGCTTTGTGGATAAACCAGTTTTGATTGAGGCATTGGAATCCAACATCACTAACGTTATTCACGAGTTACCGGCCGAAGTCAGTGGAGCGAGTCACTCAAAATAGGTTTTTACGGATGTCCGATTTATGGCGGAGTTGTGGCTAACATTTCAAAGGTACTACCTTTAAAAACTAATTGTCGTGAACTGTTCTATAATAAAGATTCCCTAAGCAATTTGAATATCTTTTGTTTTTTTTTTTCAATTTAAAATCCGATACCTCTAAATTAATCACCCTTTATAAGCTAGGATGGCTTTTCAAGTGGCTGCATCTTCCTGATAGTGGTATAAATACTATATATATCACTCTGTATGTGACCTAGATTTATATGTATCAAACAGGCTGTGGAGCACTGAAGAAAATTTGAGGAAGTTTGACTTTCCTGCTACACTGTAAAGAAATATACGGTTGAAGACCATCGAACGGTTTCAGAGTCTTAAGCTCAACATGAGGAGGGAATACTCGGCGCTGATCTACAGCAAAGGCAAGTTTCCGTGGGTCATTTCGGACCAATGCAATTACTGAGAGTGATTAAATAAGAAGAGAAACAGATACCATACGAATTACGGACGAGAAGCGTCGAAAAGGCTTCGGGCGGCGTTAGAAAATAAGAGGGGTTTTTTCCACCGCATTGTAACAGGGGATGGAAAAGGGGGAAAAAAAATACTTTTATTTGTATCGTCTCATATCAAATAGAAATATTTGTGGTTCAGTGTTTTTTTTTTTGGAATCAAATGGAATGGAGATATAAATGGCCACACATTTTTAAGCGCCCCTGCAATATTACTCATTTGCAACTTTTAAAGGGTAGGAAAAGTTAGGTGGGGTGAAAATTCACTGATTCTCTGCAAACTCTCAAATGCTTTTAAAAAATCTTAGCAGTTTGTTGAGGGGAAAATAATATAGTTCACCTATTTTCTATAGATTCTATCCAAAAATATAGCATCTAAGTCTGGCAGAGACCGGTAGAGCAAACGCGCATGAGTTTTATTAATAGAAACCTTGCTGTACCCGACGCTTCTCACTATATTTGGTCTTTAAATGACTTTCTAAATTGTATGGTCAAAACAACTGTTGTTCGCCCATCTATTTGCCAGTTCATTGCCTGGAACACCTTTGTATCCCGACACCCGCATAAGTTCAAACCTATTCCGTCTTTCAAGGAAGTTAGGCTCAGCTGACATTAATGGGCTATTTTTAAAGAGATGCGAGTGGTTTCTAAGCCCTTTAGAGCTTTTAGTGAATTAATGCATGACCACCTCACAATGTAGAGGGTTTCTAAGCTGACGTTACGACCTTAAAATGGCGCTATTTTGTGCTTTATCATTCCTGAAGTAGACTATTATAATCTCAATCTATGTGCAATTACTTTTAACTCGATACTGCAGCCGAAATTTTAAGGATCACCACTTCTCTTCTTAAAAACAATAATCTGAGAGATGCACGACAGCGGTGCTTAGCAATGGATTTTTTATCAATGATTTTTATTTAATTAATACTAAAATTTAAAAATAAAGCAGATATATCAAATTTGTGCTTCCAATATTTTCGCATACTTTCTAAAGGCACCCTGAGACACTTAGTGAAACATAGAACGTTTTTAGTCTTGCAAGTCAAATCTGCGCAAGGACATAGTTCTTAAGTTTAGTAATTTATTTCAGCTAACAATTACTATCCCCCTATTTGATAATACTACATAGTAACTATGCCTTAGTTGTGTAGACTATTAAAAATAAGAAGCAAAAATATTCCAGAGCTGGAAAACTTTCAAATCGAGTACTTAAAATTGTTACTAATATTTCGATAAACCTTCCCTTTCTGAACCACGAAAATATCTTCGTGCATCATTCACACAGCAGACGTTGCGATAAACACAATTCAACACAGTTGATCATAAAATTTTCAAATGGCCCCTTACGCCGTCGCAAATGCATTGCATAATCTTATCGTCGAGGTGTGCACCATTAAACACCAACAAAATAAAACCGCAACGTCAATCAACTAAGCGCTCAGCGCGCACTACCAACAAATAAACTTCCCAGTTTATTTTCCTGCAACGGTCGATTGGCAGCGGCTAAGATTTTTGACAAATTACCAAGTGCGTATGTCGCCCCAATCAGCTACACCCACACCCCCACGCCAGCGGGCTTAATTCGCATGCTGAGGTGGCTTGCGACGAAATTATCACCAACAACAGAGCGGCAGATGGTGTGTCAACCACCAACCGCCAGCCCACTATACGCCAAAAAGTGTCCACCCCGTTTACCACAAAATTCAATCCATACTAAGAGTGCCTTGTATTAGTGACCCCTCTTCCCGCTTGCGTTACCGCTTTATGCCCATTATCCATTAGAGTTTGTTGTCACATGTATGCGTGAGTGTGTATGTGGGCGTGTGTGCGTTGAAAGTAATGCGTTGCATGCAGCACGTGCGCGCCATTAGATTCGTTTTACTTGATGCTCAACTTGCAACACGCAAGCCAGCCAGTATCATGTTGCACGCGTCTACTCTGCAACAACAAACTGCTCTCAGCCGGCCAACCTCCTGCCTTGCTGCCTCGTACTGTGTACACTTTTGATTATGCGCTAATGCCATATTAAGCGGCGTGCGCGTTGCAGCTCCAATCAGGCGAGTAGCGAGATTGAAAAAAGTGTGAGGCATTAATTTCCTCTTCAACTAATCTGCTTGCGCTGTCCATTCACCCCTTCAGGTGGACGCGCAATGTTGACCTTCCACCCTCTCAAGGGCTTACAAGCCCCATGTTGTAGCATTAAATGTCGCTTTCTAAGTTTTTTCCTCCTCTTCTTCTAAAGCAGTAGCATTTATTTCTTTACTTCGAGGCTTGTTTTTTTATCTGCGACCGCCGTAAATAAGAACGCTGTGAAAGCGGAAGGTTGCAATTGACTTGAACTAATGCAAATATTATTGAATAATAACTATAACGACCGCCTGCTTATATCTGTTTCAAGCTTTGAATCCCCTCATGGAAAAAGTTTCGCTTTCTTACCCATAGCATACACGCAAGCGATTGATTTTTGCGGCCGGCGGCCATCAACATGCCTACTATCCTACCTACTCATGCAGTTTTGGTTTCTGTTTATTCATATATACATTTCGAAAAATTGCTTTCTTGCTCTTTCACATACATATGCAAAATCCTTGCACTTCTTAATATCACTTCTAGTTTTTTCCTCCTTTTCAGCATACACTCGCCGCTTGAGGCCTCCTTCGCTGCGTGCGGTCGTGTGATGGTCGCGCGTGTTCCAGATAAAAATTCTACGCCTTGACTCAATTCGTTTTTATCTTCTTTTCGGAAATTCGCTTTGATCATTTGTAAATATTTATTTTGGATAATATTTGCCCGTTAGCGCGTACTCAACTTTTGACGGGCTTACATAATACCAAATATTTGGGCATGATTGTATATTTGTGGAAAATATTTGAACATTGTGTTTTGCCTTTTTAGGCTTACCTTATATAATCCTTTATTAAATATTTAAACAAAATTAGTAAATCCTTAAAAGTATAACAAATACAGGGTCCGCCGTATAACTTTACGGAATTAAAAATGCTATAAATGCTTTTTTTTTATTTTGAAGTACAATCCTTCCGATTAATGATGGAATACAACTTCATTCATATGGCTGCTTCGGCTAGCCATGCACCATCCCATACGATCGGTCCAATTTTTCAACACATTTTCGATTGTATGCGGCTGTATTTCAGCTATGACATCACGTATGTTGGTCTTCAGTGCATCAATTGTGGCTGGTTTGTTGGCATAACACTGGTCTTTGACGGCACCCCAAAGGTAATAATCCAACGGTGTCAAATCGCAGCTCCGAGGCGGCCAAACGATATCAGAAGCGCATACACTTCATTCGGTGCTTTTCTTCTTGACATTGCCGTACGTAATTTTCGTACACATTCTGCAACATTACCATGATTTTCAAAGTAATGTCGCAATATTTCCCAGCGTTCTTTGAGCGTATACACAACCATTTTCGTTCAGCGGAAGAATAAAACTAATTTTCTGTCAAATCAGATGACAGCTAAGTGTTACCATTCTTTAAATAATTCCTAGTTCAAATCCGTAACGATAGATGGCGGGCCCTATATATAATATATGTATGTAAACAGCCGCCGTAGCCGAAGGGTTTGGTGCGTGACCACCACTCGGAATTCTGAAACATCGTAGATTCGAATCTAGATGAAACACCAAAAAGATGGAAAGGTTTTTTCTAATAACGGTCGCCCCTCGGCAGGCAATGGCACACCTCCGAGAGTATTTCTGTCGTTCGGAGTCGGCTTGAAACTGTAGATCCCTCAATTTGTGGAACAACATCAAAACGCACGCCACAAATTAGGAGGAGGAGCTTTTCTTTATTATTGAAGCAAGGATAAACTGTCCGAGACTAGGACATTTGAATGCGATCGGAGTCCGAATTATCTTGTAGGCAGACAAGTATATTTACAAGTAAACATAGCGGTAGATCTGTCCAATGGTTTTGATCCAGTGAAACACGCAACGCTAGTAGTTGAAATTGAATCTCTACTCTCACAAAGCGACTGTGGGTCGGCACGAGTAAGTGATATTTAGAGATCTAACTTCCAAACAGGGAGGGAATAAAACAAAAGGTGCCGTAAAGTGGTTTCCTTACTTTGCTGCTTTCAAACTTCTATATATCGAAGCTCCCACAATCACAAGAAGAAGTTCATTGATCTCTTCCGATGACGTTTGTTTGGTATTTCCCTTCAGAGACGGCATCAATGATTTGTGTTTGAAAGTAAATGTTTATCTCTTCAATTTTTCTCGCTTTCTCAATGCAAGAAACCTACCACTTTCCCCCACTAGGTCTCTGGCAACCTTATTCACAGCCTGGACGAAGGAGTTCAAACTCTAACTGAAATGAAAGACGATGACACACCAATTCGACTGTAAACAAACCGATATTACTGGGTGTAACTTTCAAAATTTTGCTTTGCTTGATCAGTACGCAGTTCCCATTGGGTTGTTACAGTAGGAACCATTACGGTAGGCACTTGCTGTGGACTGAATTACCTCTTATGCACTTCAGGAGGCATCTCTATGAACAAACCGACGATATCCGGGCACATATGTAATAATTACTGGACCTAACAACGTACACACAGCTCATCAACAACATTCACTTAGATACCATTACCACTTTATTAACTCTCGCTCGCCGATTACCCAACAACCACTTATTGCAGACGAAGATTTTAAGCTAGTCACCTGTTCACATGACCGTTAAACTCATTTATCTAACAGCCCTTTCTTTCTGGACAAAAAATTTAAGTTTGGTGTTTGTTTCTTTCTGTTTTTAATTTAAAGCTACCGAAACTGTAAGTTAAAAAAAAATGTATTATTAAACACTGTATTATTAAAAAGGTCACTCTGAGAAGATTTTAATGCTAATGCAAATTTGTTGATTCTTATCAAGTTTGATATTTTGGAAGTGCAAATTTCATTTTTTGCTCCTTTTAAGCTAATGCAAGAATATTAATTGTTCTTCTCTCAACTCTTCTTAACATTGAAAACCTTTTTACACATTTTAAAAAGCGTTTGAATTTACTGAATGCGAATTAAAACCTAAAAAGTGGTAATCGTTTCTTCCGTTCCTCAATCACAGTAGGACATAGGACACCAAAAGGTGTAGACCCAGTAAAAATAAGCAAAGAAAACACCAGAAAACATTGAATAAACCATAACGACATTTTTATAAAAAAATAACCTCATCTTGTTATATAACCTCAAATATAACAAAAAAGTCGTTCTCTTAACAAAAAACTCATAAATTAAGTTGTAGATAACCATAACACATTTATATAAAAAAATGCGCATTTTAAAAACAATTTGCATACAAAGTTCTTTAAGTAATTCAATAAAAATTTGGTGCCAGATGTTAAAAAAAGTAAAGTTTATTTAGCTAAAGCTAAGAAAAAAAAAATAAATTGTAGGATGTCAATCGAAAATCAAAAAAGCGATAAGAAAAAATGTAAGCGATGAGCCAGATAAGAAAGATGTTCGAATTGATGACGACAAAATGAAAGGAAATAGAAGGAGACCCAGAAAGTGAGACCCATATATATATATACAATTGGCGCGTACACCCTTTTTGGGTGTTTGGCCGAGCTCCTCCTCCTATTTGTGGTGTTCGTCTTGATGTTGTTCTACAATTGGAGGGTCCTACAGTTTCAAGCCGACTCCGAACGGCAGATATTTTTTAGGAGGAGCTTTTTTCATGGCAAAAATACACTCAGAGGTTTGCCATTGCCTGCCGAGGGGCGACCGCTATTAGAAAAATGTTTTTCTTAATTTTGGTGTTTCACCGAGATTCGAACCAACGTTCTCTCTGTGAATTCCGAATGGTAATCACGCACCAAGCCATTCGGCTACAGCGGCCGCCTGTGAGACCCATATCTATTTATTTTTCACTCCAAAGCTTTAACTGACTTTTGCGTTTATAAATATTTATTTTCCATTTCAAAACTTATCTAGGAATCCTCGCATTTTGTTTATGATCGAATTCTTCGCACTTATTTCACAGACAAGAAAACAAGTGTCCAAATTTAAATTGCTGTTCTGCTATTGAATAAATTTTTCACACCTTACTTTCAGCATTTATATCGTCACTTTCGAGGTGCTGCAAAGCGCGGCAGGTATTAGCTGCCATTGTAAAAGTATTCGGAAAAATTATTGACAGAAATAGCGTTTAAAATTTTTGATTATTTAATGGTTAATGGTTAATGGTTGTAAAGGGTTAAGGTATGGCCCTTTAGCACTGCGACCATATTGGTCTATTGTGCACCCTATGCTGTTTATTGACTGTTAAGTATGCTTATGAATTGTACCAGCTCCTTCTGAGGGAGTGATTGAAGGTCTTCATCTGTAAGCTTGAACTTGTTTAAAAACCTTTTCCTTCTATGCGTCAACCCCGGACATTCGATGATGAGATGTTCTATAGACTCCTCATCTTCGCATCAGAATCTGCAGGTGCTGGTGTTAGTTATGCCTAATTTATGTAAGTGTTTGTTGCAGGTGAAGTGAACCGTGAGGGCGCCTGTGAGGGTGCGAATGCTCTTTTTGTTTAACGTGAGGGCCATGTTAGCTCTTTTAGCGTTGAAACTGAGGAACTTTTTGGAGTGTCTAAGACCCTCTACGTTGTTCCAATGCTGATTTAATAGAGCTTTGGCCCAGTGTTTTACTTTTTGTTTCAGGTTGTTTTTGTTGAATCCGAACATAGGACTAGGTCCGATGAAGTTTTCATCTGCCCCTTTTTTGGCTTGAAAGTCTGCCTTTTCGTTGCCGTCATATCCCTCATGTCCCGGTACCCAAATTAATGAAACATTGTTTTTGGATGCCAGGTTATTGAGTGCCTTGTGGCATTCTAAGAGGGTTTTTGAGCTGTGGGTATAGCTATCTATAGCTTTTAGAACTGATTGCCTGTCAGAGAGTATTTTGATCCTTACTCTCTAGTGGTTTCTACGTTTAAGTACGCAAATGCTCTACAAATAATCAAGAGAAACAAGCATTGAAAACCAACTTATTTTACAATTCTATGGTTTTGTTGTGAATGATTAAAAATTCAGTGACTATCGAACGGGTTCAGGTTCACTATTTCAAGTGCAACCTGGCAGAAAAGTTTACATAGCTTTATTAAATTTATACAATAAGTCTTCCATTCTGTAAGCACTAAAAAATTACTCCAACCACTAAAATGTACCCAAGTATGTATGTATCCCAGGATAAGCAGTTATTTGTTAAGTCCTTTGTGTATTGTTTTGCAAGTTATCTGACAAAAGACACGAACAACCAATTTTCAGCAAATTTAATACCCAGTCAGACGTTTAGTATAAGAGAGTCCAACGAACAATACCTGCAAAGTAACAAAAACAAAATTTGTAGATTAACCAAAAATCGTGAGCACACACATACAGCAAAGGGACATGCAACAAGCGCCAACAAAAAATGGAAAATGGATAGTTGCTGTTTTTGGATTGAGTAGCTCGGATGTGTGCGTAAAAGTGGGACTCTTATGAGAGTCTAATATGGGTTTGAGTATGAGGCTAGTTGCCACATTGTCAAAAAGAAGTGAATAACTGTACATGTATATGCACGATTACAGTAGCTACGCAATGAATTATGGATGCTTAGAAAATATAATAAATCAAATTATTTTGACTAGCAACGAAGTTTTGTAGGAGTTGAATTTTTGGCCTAAAGCTCACCCCAACAAAACTATCAAAAAGAGTATGGATGGGTATGGAGCTCACAATCTCAGCCCAAATATAATTATTTAAAGAAATTAAGTAGTTTTATTCGGTCCAAGAAGACTACTCTGTCATACATGTCTGTAGAGCTACCAATGGAAAAAAATGACAAATAAACTCACCCATAAGGCCTTAGATGTATTAGGTGCGCAACTAAGTTCACGCTGTTTGTCCATAGATGCCGCCAGCAGTGTGTGCTAGTCGATTCTAACATATCCTAAATGTCATAAACCAATCTTAGACTTATTACATTACATACATTAGTGATTTTGTTTGGTATCATATACTTTTGGTTTTGTGAAAATGTCTGATTTTGTGCCGAATAATCGTCATTTGCGGGAAGTGTTGATTTTCCTTTTTCATTCGAAAAAAACGGCGGCTGAAGCGCATCGAGCGCTACAAAAACTTTATGGAGATGCGGTTTTAAGTAAAACAATGTGCCGAGATTGGGTCCGTCGCTTCAAAGACGGTTGTTTTAATGTGGACGACCGTCCGTGTGAAGCAAGGCCAAAAACCTTCGAAGACGCTGAATTGGAGGAATCGCTCAATAAGGATCCATGTCAAACGCAAGAAGAGCTTGCTTCAGTATTAGGAGTTACCCGCCAATCTATTTCCAAGCGATTACATGCTTTGGGTATGATTCACAAACAGGGAACTTGGGTTCCTTAGGAGTTAAAACCAAGGAATGTTGAACGTCGTTTTTTCGCCTGTGAACAACTGCACCAGCGGCAAAAAAGGAAGGGTTTTCTTCATCGCATCGTGACGGGTGATGAAAAATGGATTCATTACAGATATCCAAAGAAAGCAAAGTCATGGGGACTGCCCAGTCATGCTTATACGTCGTCGTCGCCTCGGCCGAATATACACGCTGCGAAGGTTATTATTATTATTATTTTATTATGAACTGTTAAAACCAGGCGAAACCATCACTGAGGATCGGTATCGACTTCAAGTGATGCGATTGAGCCGAGCACTGCGCGAGAAGCGGCCGCAATACGCGGAGAGGCATGAAAAAGTGTTTCTTGAACATATCAACACTAGGATCCACGTTGCAAACCCGTTAAAACCTACCTGGAAACATTGAAATGGGAAATCCTACCCCACCTGCCATATTTTGCAGATATTGCGCCGTCCGATTATCACCTGTTCCGATCGATGGCACATGGTCTAGCTGACCAGCAGCTCCATTCATATGAAGACATCAAAAAATGGATTGATCCATGGATAGCCTCAAAAGATGAACAGTTTTACCGCAACGGTATAGGAGATGTACAAGAAAGATGGGGAAACGTAGTAGCCAACGATGGGCTGGATGGGATGGACTTTCAATGATTCACTTGTAACCATTTTTTCAGAATAAAGTTGTATTTTCATCAAAAAACAGCGATAACTTAGTTGCGCACCTAATAAATACGGTGAGATTATCGCATGTACTCTTAAAACCACGCTCTTTAACTGGTCTATTTTGACGATAAATATATAAATTTTCATATCGAAACAAAACAAGGAAGATTACAATGGGCTGCATCACTGCTTGTCACGGGAGCTCTGTTCCTACTGCGATGCAGACAGTTGAAGTAAATGCCAATGTTGGATAAGAATGATGAATTACCACGTTTGTCCATCAGCTAAGGTGAAAAACAAAATTCTGAGTGTAACTGCCAAGTACCCGGTGGCGTGGTTCGGCCATTTCATTTCCCTTGTATTCGCTCACTCGTTCAATCAGTCGTTGTTCAGACGGCAACGAAGCGACATGAGCGTATACAGCGTTGATTTTTTTTGGTATATCACCAATACAATCTCGTTTTTTTTTCATAAAAAAGCTTTTGACTTAACCTCGCTTGCGTCAGTCAATCAGCTGATTCTTTCAAATTCGATGAGAGCCAGTTAATGGTCTGATACTCGTATTGGCCACATTTCTAAAAATCTTTTCACTATGCCTGTTGAATGCCTTCTTCGCAGTATTCAGAAATCCTTCCGGTAAAATTCATTGACAGCCTCGTTTTCGGGGATATTTAGATAACGAGGAATCGTAAGGTTAGGTTAATTATACACTTTCTACTTGGTTGTAGAAATCTTGGGAACTACAATAAAATGACAAAGCGACTATATAAGAAAGTATCTCGCGGTGGTTACAGCAAAAGCAAATACTTCTGCTTGGAAAACACTCGCAAAATTGGCCGGACTTCAGAGAAATTTAACTTTCTTCAGAAGAAACCCCCACCCTGACCCAAAGTGATACTTTGAAGGCATAGGTGTATAGCCTTTTCAGACGCCGATGCATCAATTATACATTTTAGTTGAATTTTGTATATATTCGCTTGTTGGGAAGTTTCTTTCTCTTTACATATGCAGAACGTTATTTCGATCCTTGAAGTACTCCTACTTCACAAGTATTTGTCATTTTTATGGTCACCTTGAAAATGAAGCATGCAAGTAAGCTGAGATATTTTTTGCAAATTTCAATTAGGACTAAATAAGTGATGATTTATACCGAACACCATCGGCAACGATGTGCTGAGGAGATCAACGAATGAGGAACCCATCCTATGGCAAATCGAATGCGGAAAGTGGCAATGGGTAGGTCACACGCTTAGAAAAGCACCAGATCACGCATTACGAGAATGTCACTAGACTAGAACTTGCAAGGGAGCAGAGGTCGCGTCTGGCCAAAGAATACTTGGGTAAGTTGGGCGACCTAGCAGACATCACATGGGACGACGCAAAAACAGCAGTACATTTCAAATCCACAGAGTTGGTTTTTTTGTTTTTTCACTGAACTTTTATTACTCCGCGAAAATTATAAAGGATATGCAGGAGATCAAATTATATTTCAGACCCATAAAAGATGCTATTGACTGAAAATGGTATAGTCTCAAAGAGTTAACTGGTGGTTTCACCAATTGATGCTGTTTCAAAAATGGAAGGGCCTACGATTTTACGCCACCTCCTGAAGACAGAGGGTTTTTTATGAAGAGCCATCTCATGACAAAACTCCAAAAATCCAGAGATTTACCATAGCCTGCCGAGGAACGACTGCTATGAGAAAAAGCTTTTTTATAATTTAAGGTTTCTTGCTCATAGCGGGTTCTGCGGCATCGCGATGGCTCCATTTATGAACGCTAAATTACGTGTCTAAGTCAGATTTCAACGGCAGAAGAATCCCAGAGATTCTGTGAAATTCATTCCTTCACCATGTTCGACTTTGCACCGGTAGGTAAAAGTCTCTCAGTAAACACTCAGAACATTACATCAAGATCAATAGGAGAGAAATGTGCTGAAACTTTAAGTGCACGCGAGGAGGAAGTTCTTATTACACACCTGGCCTCAACGTGCGTCGATTCTATCATCTTCTTAGTTTGGTAAAACCATTTTCAGAAGAAGATCACACGTTTTCCCAAGAAGTCATCATCATCATAACCTTTTGGCACTACAGCTCTTTGTAAGCTTTAATCTGCTGCGCGTGGGACCTCCATACATCTCGATCGCTTGCGATTTTTTTCGAATTTCTTATCCCATGTTTATTGATGCCTTTCTTTAGTTCGTCAGCCCATCTTGTTTTAGGTCTTCCTCTTGCTCTAGTGTTGAACGATCTGGCTTCGACAGTTTTCTTCTGCGGTCTCGTACCGCGCATTCGTGTTATATGACCCAGCCATCTTAGCCGGTGCGATTTGATGAAATGCATACCATTTTTGCCATTTATGTTTAAGCTGGGTCAGCACGTCATTTCAGCTTATACGCCACTCGCCGTGATCTTTGATTGCTTCGAACATTTTTCTGAGTAGTTTTCGTTCGACGGTTAATGACGGTTTTGTTCAGAATCAATTTGCATTATCTGTTTGATAGTTTCGATTTGAAGAGTTTTGTTAGTGACGTATGCGATCTGTTAGCTGCTTGAATTCTCTCATCGCTGTTGAGGCTTGTCACTTCGTATCTAGAGATTATCTGAAAAAATTTAAAATTATGTTAGTCTTCATTGCTTTTGTGCTATTTTTTAACATATCGACCTATTGTAGTATTTCTGAAGGATGTTGAACCCACAATAAGTACCTGCTTCGCATCAAATCCATTAATTTCGACTTTCGAGCTGTTGACCATCAAAGCTCTACTCGAAATAGTCACTTTTATAAGTAACTCTTACCATTCCTAATTCGCTTCCCAGTTACTGTGTATGCCAGCAATTGTTAATGTGACTTGTCGTTCTTTACTGTCGCGCATTTTTCACCAACAACAAATTCACATTCACTGCTTGCGCTGTTAGTGTTGTTGTTGCAACTACACTCTTTTACTGGCAATGTCCCAATGGTGCTGTCGTTGCTGAAGTGATTTGCTATACCAGTCGTCGCTCCTCCTGCCACTTCTGCTGCTTTTACTCCGAACATTGTTGAGGAGCTCTTTCAATTTTGTTGTACCTGTTAGAGCAATGTTGTAACTCGCTTTCAGGTACTGTTGTTGTGCCCGAAGCTGATCCACAACATGAGCGCTCATTTGTTGCACAACACACACAAGCTTATAAACACGCACGCAATGCCGGTAAAAAGTGAATATCATCCATGCATATTGCAAGCGACCTGCTTTGTTGCATGCACCCACCCATACCTGCATAGCAGGTGGTATGCACAAAGTTTTTGTATTTTGATGAATTTTCGTAATTAAAGCTTTCATCAGGAATATTGAATTAAATGGCTAAATGCAGCAGCAGTGAAATTAGTTAGTGAAGAGGTCTACTTTTAGGAGTCTGTCGCCAATGTATGCGTCTGTATTGCATTTATGCCACTGCCGGCGCTGTTGCATACAAATCGCCTGCTATTTTCAAAGATACAATATTTGCATGCATGCATGTAAGAATGTATGAAAATTTCCCAACTCATACCCACAAAAATGTTCCATCCGAAAATTATTATATAAGTCAATTTCATTTGAATGCAGCAACGTCAAAGTTAGTTAGTTGGCTGGCTGATGACTGGCAGCGTTGCTGGCGGCATTAGCTGTAACGTTACTACGCAGTTTATTGTATGTAAATACTCGTACTTGTGGGTTAGTGTGTGTGCGTGCGAGCTTTTGTCAAGTTAATCAGGGATTTGCACTTATTTTTGTATGTGAGTATGTGTGCACATACGCCCACTCATATAATTTTGCATATATATACTACACACACAGACACTTTGACATTACAGCCACACACTGCTTCCCTCATTTACCACTTCTGCCCCCATTTACCATCATCTGGCCTGCCTTTTCATGCTTTGTGTGTGTGTGTTTGGCTGTTTCACTGGCTGCTTGTCTGTGTGTTTGTTGTTTGGCTTCACATTTGTCGGCATTCATGAGCAATACGTTGAACTTATCAGCGTCTGGCAGGCGTCTGCGATTTATTAAAAATTTTGTAAAGGAATCCTTTTGTTTTCGCCCAAGCATTCTGCCAACTTTACCCCTGTACGTCTGCCTCACTCGCATTCTTTGCGTAGTGGCAGCTTTTTATACCCGCCTAGCTGTGTAATTATGTATGTTTTAATATGAAAATCATATTGAAATTCCTGCAATTATTCACATTCATTTAGCTTATTAAGTCAAAAGCGCTTCCACTTAGTTCATTGATAAGAGATCCTTTGTTATTTGTTGAAGAATTTTTGCTTCACGACGCATTGCTGTTATTTTGAGTTGATGCATTTATTAACATAAAAAAGTTTACTTTTTTCAAATAATACTACCAACTACTTAGAGCCATTCACAAAACTATTCCCGAACTGTATTTAAGAATTCAATGAAAAATATGCAAACACCTAATCTGGCATGTGACTCAAAAAAAGTTTTAAGTTTACTTATTGTAATATTGATAGGTGATAGTCAAACCTTTATTTTTCAGCTGTAGTGTGAACGAACAAATCGGTGTATTTTCCAAAACGCTGTTTCAACAAACACCAACCGAATCGTAATCATTTGAAACCAAACGGCAGATGCATGACTATAATCTGAATTCGAGGCAGGAGTGATAATGCAACTTTCTTCAATTATGAACCAACTCCCCACTCGTCGTGTAATATAAGGATTCTACCGATGACTCGCAATAAATTACCCAAAAATCTCACATCTTTATGCCTAAAATATACGAGTATACTATCGACAACTGCAGGAGAACGAGTTAGAATACAATTTCATCGCTCATGAATATATTTCACTGACAGCTGAAAACTTTCGAGCTAGTGCTGTGTTAGTTTTAGTTTATACCATAATTTTATTGTTATGTAGACTTTGATATAACTAAAAATTGATTTCATTGAGTTTAATACTTGTCCGGAAATATCAAAGAATGCATGCAGTGGAAGGCTATTAACCTTTCTATGACATCGCCACGTTAAATTCACCATCAGATTCACCTTCTGTGAATATATGCTAGCGGGTGTTAAGAACCAGCCATTTTTAATTTCGGATACATCGATTGTGGTATAAATTTATTAATCGACGTAAATTCTACAGTTTCATATTCTTGCCCTTCTTTATGTCTTTTAATTCTAACTCTCAAGATGCTTTTTGTGTCTTGAATTGAAAAGAAATCTATTTTGGAATTCCTTCTAGCTATGTAGTATACTATATTTAAGTATGTTATACTCACTTGCAAATTAATCGAACGTTGCTACGTGCATTAGTAAGCAGAATCAATATATTTTTCACTAATTTGCTGCACTTATTTGAATATAACTAGAAAGGTTAAAGGTTTATCAGTATGAAACTTTTATTGATTACTGGGCAATTCTCAGTTATTAATGAAAAGAAAGAAAACAATCTAATGCGCGATGTTTTTCAAAAATTCAAAAATAAAAATGTTTGTACACGAATTTTGAATCAAAATATTATATTTTTTGCACAAAAAATTTTTGAAGTATTTTTTATCATAAAATAGGCATACAATTTTTAGAATTTTAAAAATAACTGAATATATTTCACTTGATGATATTTATATATGAAATTTTCAATATTGAAAGAATCTCTAAATTATTAGTTTTTTTTTTATCAAAATTTTTTCATTTACTTCTCAAACTCATAATACAAAAAATAAGGTAGTTTCACTTTAGATTTTCGGCTGTTACAGGAATTTTTGAAGCTTCGTAATTATTTTATACTCGTATTTCTGACCGAGTTGCCACATTGTTAATACGAGTACTTAAGAATACATTACGGAATGGATATCTTGTATGTATTTTACAGCTTATAAATCCTCATCTATTTTTTGTATTACTTTATAAAATTGAGTTTGAATTGAATTGTAGGCAGATGAAAAAAATAAATTAAAATTTCTAATCTGCTATATTTCGACAATCTCAGCAAAGTCAAATGGCTATTAATGTCATCTCCTTTTTGTAAAATGCTAGAAAGAGTTTCTTCTAATAACGGTCGCTCCTCGGTAGGCAATAACAAATCTTCGAGTGCATTACTGGCATGAAAAATCTCCTCATAAAAACCATTTGCCGTTCGGAGTTGGCATAAAACTGTAGGTCCCTCCATTTGTGGAACAACATCAAGACACTACCAGCAGTGCTCTGCTGCATGGAATGCATTATGTGAGCTTCGAGGTCAGCTTCAGACGTGAAGGAAATTTAACATAACTCACTTAAGCGCATGAAACACTACGAAAGAGTTTTAATTGTTAAAATTTATTAGCAAAAACCATACAAAAGGCAACCATTAAACTATTGGCGAATAGCCCTGATATGAGGCAGAAAATCTTCTTAACACTTTGACCGCTTCGTCAGTCACCGGTGACTGACACTGAACTATTCGGATGGAGCCGAGTCAGTCACCGATGGCTGCGCAAAAATGCAAAGAAATAAATAAAAATATTTATATAATATTAAATATGCTAATAAAACCTAAGAACAAATTTTTTTTGGACATTTTACTAAAAGACCCGTTGGCGTTCAAAGTGTTAACCGATGAGGCTCATTTCTGGTTGAACCGCCTCGTAAACAAACAATATTTTCTGATCTGGGGCGTCGAAAATTCACAGGAGATTTATTATTTGTCTCTACACTCTGTGGATTTTTGTCTGACTTTGTCATCGGCTCTTACTTCTTCAAAGGTGCGCAAGAGCTGTACGGTCAATAGCGACCGATATGGGATGATGATAAAAAGCTTTTAGTGGCCTAAGATGGATGGCATGGAATACATGGTTTCATTACGATGGCGGCACTTTTCTTACTGCATGTGAAAAATCGCATTTAAGTGTTAGCTTGAGGATCAACATCTTTCATGGCGGTTGCATTCATTGACCACCGAGTCCGAATGAGTTACCGCCGCTCGGCTATTTTCTGTGGAACTGCGTTAAATCTGTGGTCTATGCAGACAAGCAACAGATGACTACCGACCTAGATACCAACAAATCCCGCGAATTTTTATTAAGTTGAGACCCATTTTTGCGAAGATATCATCCAAAAGTGGTCCATTTGGATGAGTGCCCTACAAGATAGCCATGTCAGGTATTTGACCAATAACTATAATTCACACAAAATCTCATCCCATATAACTAAGAAAGCATCGCAATAAAAAATAACGCAATATCAATTAAACTCTTCGTATTATTTAATTTTAAAGTTCAAGCGCTCTTACTAAAAACACCTAAACAATAAATAGTGCCGAATAAAGCAGTTCTTAAGGAACTTAAAAAAATGCGAAACAAAATCGTTCTCTATTTGTTCATTCCTTTATAAAAATGAGAAGCAAAACGCAAATTGCATATTCAACAAAATTGAACACTAATAAAATACTTTTTCATTCTTACGACTGCAGACATTCATTAAGAGGAGCCCCTACACAAGCACGCATACAAAGGCAAGGCGCAAGCCACTATAAAACTTGATTTTCTTTTACTTATATAAAGTAAAAATGCAGCACAAGACAAGAGCAAATAAAAACAGGAAAGTGAGCCTGCATAGAGTTAACTTCACTAAAAAAATTAACTCCTTTCAAATTACGACGTGCCAATTTGAAGGCTACATATGTGTGCATGTGTGGGTGTAGACTGTCATCTCCAACTCTAATGAAAAGGAAACTTTTTAAGCTGCTTGTGGGCCGAGCGAACCAGAAAAGAGTTGAAAAACGGTGTAGAGAATAAAAGGCGGTAGCAGCAAGCCGACACACAGTGGGTCCACTAATATGGAACAACGGTCAAAAATCGTTATCTCTGAAACTAAGTGAGATTTTGCAATGAAACCTGGTACACAAAATGAACTTTGTTTAGGTTAAGTTAGGCTTCGTTCTTGGAAAAAAAAACATTTTACATTTCAAAGACCATCAAAAATTGGGCGTTTAAAGAAAACCTCAAAAAAGATGAATGCATGAATATAAACTACATACCGTTGCCAAGATGTCCATTGCAAAATCTTATAGAAAATCACACTTGATTTTAAAATAAGTTTCACTCTATAACTGCGACTACTCAGAAAACACCAAAAAAAAAAAAAACATATTCCCGCTAGTTCTGCAATTCGCTGCAGAGTGAATTTGATTAAAATTTTATAGCAAATGGCTTTGAATTTAACTCGGAAGTTAATTACAGAATCTGCCCGATTAAGGCCACCGCGCACTTGGGAGATGTTAACGCGGACTTAAAACTTATTTTGGGCAGCATTTTTTTAATTTATTTCTAGGTTTTTTTTTCAATAACATTTTACATTTTATTATTATTAATTTTACTCGACTTAAGGCTTTGTTCGTCGAAACAGCGCAAATTTTGCAGACCCCTATACTCTAAAACTACTATTTCAAATTTTGGTCGTTCAAGACTGGAATATACAGCTTTAATTTGGAGACCTTATTCGCAGTTCTCCAAAGACATTTGAATGTTTGCAAGAGGTATTCTGGAAATTTTCTCTCCGTTCTTTGAACTTTGTTTATCTTATACCTTCCTATCATTTACGTTCCTTTCTTATTAGTCTCTAATCTCTTGAAACGAGGAGAAATATTCTTTCACTTATTTTCGTTTTTAATATAATTAATGGGACCATCGACTGTCCGTCTCTGCCCAGTTTTAATCTCTTTTAACCCGACAAAGCCACTACCCAAGGATGATTGAAACAAGATTGCGCCCATCAGAGAGTGCGTGACGTCTCATTAGCGTAGTTGTGCATTTTGCTCTCCGCAAAAAATTTAATGCTTATACTTTTATATCCAAAGTGTGATAGTTGAGTTTGCTGTTTGTTCCTATTTTTAATTTAAAGCTTAACAAATTGTAAGTTAAAAAAAAGTGTAGAGCTAAGAAAAAGGCTGCAAAAGGCCACTCTGAGAAGATTTAAGTGCTATTGGAAATTTTTTTATTCTTATAAAATTTGATGTTTTGCAGGTACTTATTCGCTCCGTTTGGAGTCATGCGAGATTATTGGATCTACTTCTCTCAACTCTTCTTAACATTTAAAATCTTTTAATAAATTTTAAAAAACCTTTGAATCTACTGAATATGAATGAACCCCATAAAGGAGTAAAGAGTATAAGCCAAAGGAGTACTTTATCGAGTTACATAACCTCAAATGTAGCAAAACGGAGTTTTTGGGGGCTTTTTTAAAGAAATTCTCTCAACACAAGTTTTAAATATAAGGATTGAACATGAGTTTGTCAAGCGTAAAAAGTTGTTCAAGAAATTTTATAAAAATTTGGGATTTTCATATCTTTAAATGGGGATTTTAATGCTTTTGTGTGTCCAAAACTAGGCAGCACTGCAGTTGTGAGAGAGCGATTTGACTGGTCGAAGGAGAAGAACACACTTGGAAAAAAATTTAAATGAAGCGAAGAAATTTCACGCATAAATAACGCACTAATAAAGAGCAACAATAAGCGCAATCACCGATAATGTGACCAGATAATGAAAAAAGTAAAGCTACATAGAACTGAGTGAATTATTGAAGTAATTTTTTAAAAACTTATATTTTGCATATTTGTCAGGAAGAAAGAACTTAAACAAAAACTGCTAAATCAAGGTACAAAAATTGTAATCTGGTCATACTGAACACCAAATGCGCTAGGGTGACGACAATTTTGCTGCGAGCAAAGTTACCACGATAGGCACCACCTCATTACACTCTCCATCGTGGATCTCTAGTGTTGTCTACCTTGATTTTTAATTGATAATTTAACTAATTTATTTATTTAATTTAATCTGTTAATTTATTATTGATATATTTTTTTCAACATCTACTTTGATTTTAAATTCTAGACTTAAGTTAAGTTAATTCAATCGGCTAAGTGGTTATCGCGGCATTAGATTTTATACACCTCGCCCGGTACAGCCCGAGACAAATGACGCCAAATCAATATTTTGACCCGTTTCGACAATTTTTTTTTTTTTTTTTTTCATTATTCATTATTTCATATTTTTGTATTTAAGTACAGCTCATTATATAACAAAATCGAAATAAATCCAAATTTCAAACTTTATACAAAAATTAAACAATTTCATAAACATTTGATCACAACTCCCCGGTTAGGAATTAGAATTTTTTTAATTTTAGTTTTACAGCTAATTAGTGCTATAAAGACGGAGTTGAACGGATGAAATTTATTTTTTATCATTTTTTTTTCTCCATATAGGTATGTATGCAAAAGGAAATGTCGCGCATTAAAAATTATGTTTCCAATTTTTGTATAAAATTAGAAACTTGTGTTAAAGCACGGTTTTACTTATATGGCGGCCGCCGTAGCCGAATGGGTTGTTGCGTGACTACTATTCGGAATTCAGAGAGAACGTAAGTTCGAATCTCGGTGAAACACCAACACTGAGGAGAAGTTCTTTCTAATAGCGGTGACCCCTCGGCAGGCAATGGCAAACCTCCGATTGTATTTCTGCCATGAAAAAGCTCCTCATAAAAATATCTGCCGTTCGAAGTCGGCTTAAAACTGTACGTCCCTCCATTTGTGGAACACCATCAAGACGCACACCACAAATAGGAGGAGGAGCTCGGCCAAACACCCAGATTTCTTGCGGAATATACCTGTCATACGCGGGCCTTCCGGCCCTGGTCGACACTTGTCGGTGTAAACATAGAAAAATATCAAAAGCTGAATGTATACTCTTAAAAAAACATAAAACATCGTATCCAGGGTGGCAATGCGGGGCAACATTATTAAAACTCTACGGAATTTCTTAATTTAATAATTTCGAAATCATATCCAGTTCCGAGAAATCACACATACGAAAATAGGGTTACGTTCACCTTTATTGAATCCTAAATAGGGTTAATGGTTTCGGTCACCAACATTCACTCACAAATTTGGGAAGCCCAAATGTTTTTGTTTTTGGCATTTGGAAGGACCACTGTGCGATAGCAAGAAACTAAGAAGTGACGAATAAAGTGAGGGAGTGGAAAAATAGCAGAAACAAAGAGCAAACCATATGAATGCCAAAGTAAGTTTGCTGCTGTGAATGCGAGTTACTAAATCCGTACGCAAGTGTGTGTAAGGGCATGTACGTAGGCGTGCGTGTGTGTAAGCACGCGTGTTTATAGTCATAAGTCAAAACACATTATCGTCATCATCGTCACCAGCACTAACGCCAACAAAAAATACAAAAAAAAAACGCAGAAAATAACAACAACAATGCACAGATAGGAACTAAAGTTAAACTCAAAGCGGCAACACCGGCAACAGGCTGTCAGGTTGCTAACTTTTTGGAGCAACAAAATTACAGCTGCTTGCTTAGGCTGCTGCTACTCATCAGCTCATCAGCATTCGTTGGCGAGACAGGAAATGTAAAATGAAATTAACACACAGCTGAATAAACACGCATGACTTCAGGCACTCACTCACATTTGGATTTAGTTTTTAAAAGCTACTTTTCTGCACGGCAGCACAGCGAAATGACGAGACATACCAACCAGCTAACACACACACCCTCACACATCTGTTATGACTGGTGGCATTACAAGCCAAATGGGTGACTGCATGCCATTGCCGCTCTAACTTTCCTAGGAGCACTTGGAGCAACCTTTTGCTTTTAAGTGTGCATGTATGTGTGCGTATATGTGTGCATGTGTGTGTGTCGCTTGCTGCCTGTTGACAGCCTTGCGTACGTCTGTCGCCAATATACCAAACATTATCCTTTTCCTTTCATGCATTTTACAGCAGCTTCCTTTCATTCGCTTCCGTTATTAGGTGAATCGCTTACAGTCAAAGTAGCAGCAGCAACACCGCTTACATACATATATGCATGCTGTGTGGACAACTCAAGTGTGCGGGCAAATCGCACGGCAGTGTGAAGAAAATTAAGACATGAGCGTAAACTCAATGCCAGCTTATTTTCTTGTTTTAACAACAACAATCTCGCTCAAGCTCATTATCATCTTTGACACAACTTTCCAAGTATGATAAGGTCTTCTTCATCATCATGGAAATCGACAAATTGTCAATAACATCATTAATGCTGCGTTGGGCATTCATCACTACAAGTAGCTGTCCACCAAAAACAACTTCATTTGCATTATTCTTCCGCTTAAAAACTTAAAAACTAACCCGTGCACTTCATCATCAGCTTCCTCATTAGTAGCACTAGCATTTGTTTCCAACATCATCTTTATCATCTACGGCATTAGCCATGAGCCATCAACCACCATCAACCGTTAACCTTCCCCTCATCATCATCATGGCTTTACTCTGTGGCATTTAGAGTTGTCATGCCGCATTACATGTGTTTTCCTTTTACTCAACACTTTTTCTGACAAACTATTTTTGTTGTTGTTGTTAGCAGCTTTGTTGCTTTCGCTAGCATTTACTGGCATCATTTTTCCTATCATTGCCCTTGTTTTTGGATTTTTCTTTTATTTTTGCCACTCATGGGTTTGTCCTTAATTCTCTTAGTTGAGGTTTTGGTTCCCTCACATTTTTGGTTTGATTCACTACAACCTTTTTTTGCATTCCCATTAGTGTATTATATACATACATACGTACTTATATATTTGTGGGTATTTATTTGTTTCTTTTTTTAAATTTTTCTTCATGGCATCCCTTGTGTCATATCGCATTTTAAGCATTTTAGTCGAGTTGTCAACTCCCATGGCAAAGTGCTTATCACTTTTTTCTAAGTTTGAAAATCCCTTTCACAATCATTCTTTCTTGTGCAGATGACTCTCAATTTCAGACTTGTTGGCCTCATTTCCGCATACGTTTACACTTAAGGTGTTTGGTTTGACATAATTGTTTTGTGCCGGAAGTAATTTTTCTTTGTACATCCGGAAAAATTGGCATACGATGGTAACTTTACGAATTATTTTTTAGACTGTGCTGAGTAATGATCTTGATTTTCTCATTTTCATTTGAGCGCCTTAAAACCTTACTTCCTTCCTTCTTCTTCCTTTGTGTCTATCCAAACATTATTCGGTTTGTGCCGAAAACAAAAAAAATTGCATAACAAGGTAGACATGTGCTTGCGAGCTCGGTTCTTCCATTTGAAGGCGCATTTGCTTTCATTGCGAACTTATGAGTACCAAACCGAATGATCTTTTTACTAAAGCGATCTTCGTTCATACGCGTGACATAGCCAACACAGCGCTATAAAACACTTGTGATATTAATTCATATAATATGTATATCATTCCACTATCTCTCATACCCACCGCCGACGTGGAGAAGTAAAAAAATTCTAATCTTTTCTGTACATTGCCTTGCTGGTATTCTTAACGCCTTTCCTAAAGTTCGTAACACTCATTTTGTGATAATACAAATCACATACGATTAAATGGAGGTCGTAAACTCACTCAACTACAGGGTTTACAAGCTTTTCAGACAGTTCGAGAGCTGGATTTCTGAGTTCGATCAAGTGTGTAAGAGAATTAGTGCACGCAAGTTCCCACCCTCGTGAAATAATACATTACAGTAATTCCACTGAAGAGGGGAAATCGAGTAGTGGCTGATTTTTTAACACGGGGAGCAGAAAAGAAAGCCCCACACCTTTAAGTGTTTAATGCTTTGTGTCCTTGAGTTCCGAACACAGCTCAGACAATTTCCCAACAAAGGATGCAAGTGAAGACTACGCAAAGAGAATTTAGTCTGAGGAAGATATATTGCGCCGAGGTTATCCTCAAGAATAATCATTCGAAGAGGACCAAAATCATCCCGGATGAAGCAATAGCTGTGTATGATGCTAATGCAAGGGTGGTTGTGCGTGAAGTGAGGTATCGGAATCTCATTCTAGATGTCAAATTCTGAGGAGGATACACGTCCTTCATTCATTTGCAAAGCGGTATCTCATGGTACTCAAACATCTGAGAGGGCGATTTCGGGGCGATCCAAGAATACTACATATAGTTAGACCAAAAGTAAATCGTGAAGCAATATATTGGTTCTCGACGACTGCTTAATCTAAAACGAAGCAATAATTTGTCTAATACTCTGCTCAGCGTTGGTGTAGAGACGGCGGCTTTCGCTAAATAAGTTATTTAAAATCTCCCTTTAATAATACGGAGATGGTAATACTTGCAGGAGTAGGTTAGAGTCAAAGATGATTATCCATGGCTGCTTTCAATATTAATATCGATTTCTTACCTCCAAATTGGAATAATATTAAGCGGATGATGCATTCTCCAAAGCGAACTTGGATTAGTTTATTGCATTTTAGGCGGTGATAGGTAAGCAAGCATCATGAAAAATGGTGATTACTAGATTGTCAAGAAACATGCCCATAATGACTCTTACCTGGGGACCCGTTTTGTTAAATCTGAATTACAGTTCGGACGCTGGTTTGAAAAGTCCGTGACAAAGAGATGGTACTATTGGCGCAAATCGAGGATATATAATATTTAGTTAGTATCATCCCTTGGAAGAACACACACCAAGTTTCAGCCAGATCGGTATATTTCTTTGTGTTTGGCATTCGTTTGAATTGAGGAAGTCAAGTAATTTTCAAAAAAGTCCGTTTCCATTACGACAGCGCGCCAGCTCATGCCTCTTTTCACATTCTTCCTATTATCCAGACTTGGTCCCCTTGTATAGCTCCGACTACCTTTTGTTCCCCTATTCGAAGAAATAGCTGACGGGAAAAAGATTTTATTCAATGCGGAGGTGAATTGAGAAACGAATGGCTATTTTTCAGACTTAGGCAAGTCCTATTATTCGGAAGTGATACGACTTTTAGTCGTATTTGTGCTTCCAATACTGTAAAGACCGCCTTGTGGGGAACCTCTGGAAAGTGCATAGTTATATTAGTATTATTCTCTTCTGAGATGGATAAGGAAACGTAGCTAATACGAGTATATCTAATAGTGAACGAGGTTAAGATGAACTATCTCCTACGATCAAGCAAGCAGTTGACGCACTCGCTTATCGTTATAAACTATTAATAATTCTGAGATGACAAGCCAGTTTATTTATTTAGGAACCCGCAACAATATCAGTATTAATGTCAGCCTTAAAATCCGGCTTAGAATCGACCTTACCAGCAAATGCTACTTTAAACTAAGTACACAATTTAGTAGTAAAATCCTTCCTCCTCGAGCAAAAATCACACTTTGTAAGTATCTCATTACGCTCATCCTATTGTATTTAACTGAAGCTTGGACGATGAAAACATGTGACGATGGAGCCCTTGGAGTGTTCGCGACAAACATTCTGCGGCAGATGTGTACTACGTCAAGCGTTAACGATGGCGAATACCGCATCCGATGGAGTGATGTACTGTATGGGCTTTGCGGTTAAGTCATGTAATCGAAATGAATACAAGTATAGCAGAGTAAAGAGGGGTATCGTTCGAGTTTGAGATATCACGACTTTGCTTCACTTAGATAAATTTACATTACAATTTTTAAAATTTCGAAATCTTACAAAACGAATTCAATACGTCAGTAGCATAATTAATGCGTGGATCCACGTATTGACCTTTAATGGCAGAGTAATTATCAAATATGGAAGGTGCTCAAAAGACCATTAGGTCGAAGTGCAAACCTCATAAAGGATAATATGGAAAATATGGAAGCTAAGGCTATCAAACCACAGACACCGCCTTTGGACCGCAGAGGGGATAGACAATGTAATATCATTCCAAGTGCTGCGCAGATTTCAGTTTTCTTCTGAAAAAATGGTTATTGGATTAAAATCAGCCAAATTTGAGTAACTTCACTCGGATTCTAAGAGTTTTGCTTACTTCTAAAGTATCGCAGAATTTCTCAAGCTGAGATGGTTTTAACTGGCTTTGTCGTAAAGTTGGTAATACGAGGGGTGCCTTTTATATTTCGGGATTTGGCAACCCTGGTGTTGCAATCTGGCAACTGACAGCTGTATCGCAAAGTTTGACATTTTTTGGCTTTTACGTACTCAGAACGTTTTGAAATACCAGCGCTATTTGTGTTGCTTACAGTAACTTAAAAGATTCATCTCGGTCCAAAAATGGAATTAAATCGTGAACATTTTCGTGCGATTATTTTTTACAACTTTCGATGATGATGGACGAACTTAATTCATTTTTTGGCGATGAAGCTCCATCAAGGACCAGTGTTTATCGATGATATGGTGAATTCAATCGTGGTCGTAGTTCACTCCAAGACGAATTTCGTGAAGGTCGTCCAAAATCAGTTGTTGTTCCGAAAACCATTGATGCTGTGCGCACACTGATATTGCAAGATCGTCATGTGACCTATCGGGAGATTGAGACAATCTTAGGCATTAGTGGGACCAGCATACATCCAATATTGCATAAACATTTGACTGTCAAAAAAATTTGTTCGCGTTGGATCCCACACAATTTGTCAATCGCTCAAAAAAAGGCTCGTGTCGATTGGTCGAAGGAAATGCTCAAAAAATACGATCGCGGGGCTTCGAAACAAGTCTATGACATCGTGACAGGTGATGAATCATAGATTTATGCGTATGAGCCCGAAAGTAAACAGCGATCGACTGTATGGGTGTTTCAAGATGAGCCAAATCCAACAAAAGTTGTTCGCGCATGAAGCACTTCCAAGCAAATGGTCGCCTGTTTTTTCGGAAAAACTGGACATGTCGCAACCGTACCACTAGAACAACGCAGAACAGTAAATTCTGAGTGGTACACAACCATTTGTTTGCCAGTTGTCTTCCATGAAATTAGGAAAACCAATCGCCAAAGACGGATCACTCTTCACCAGGTCAATGCGAGCTCTCACACATCGGCTCAAACAACTGCATTTTTGAGCACCCAAAACATCGAATTAATGGGTCATCCGCCGTATAGTCCTGACTTGGCACCGAATGACTTCTTTTTATTCCCGTACGTAAAAAACAAACTGAGAGGTCAACGTTTTTCGACACCTGAAGAAGCGGTTGCGGCATTCAGAATGCATGTTTTGGAGGTACCTCATTCAGAGTGGCAAAAGTGCTTCGACAATTGATTCAAACGCATGCTAAAGTGTATAAATCTTCATGGAGAATATTTTGAAAAACAATAAAGTGATTTTCGATGATTAAAATTTGTTTTTGTTCTCTAATCCCGACATATAAAAGGCACCCTTCTTATTATGATACTGACTCCTCGCCTTCCATGTAGGCCGGTAAAGACTAAATCGAAATGGGATCAGGAATGTTCAAATCTTTACAATCTCGCCGACAGCTTTTAACAACCATGATAGCTTGTACTTCGGGTTCCTGTTTTTTATGCTTAAAGAGAGGACGACAGCAGATACCAAAGAAGAACTAATCTGGTTGCCTACAGAGTAAAACATGGAAACACTTTTTAACAGCAGCACGTCACTTTAAATAACACGCAATAAGAGCAAATTCACTATTTCACCCAAACTTTTCAAAACCACATCATTATGCACTTTGTTGCTTCATTTAACCGACTGCGAATTGAAGCCCACTTAAAATCAATTGCAACACAAAACAATTAAGCTCTTACAAAACATCAAAAAATTGCTCGCAATCACTCACACACACATGAAATTAGGGCGAAGCGCAAAGTGGTCCTGTGAGGATACCCCCAAACCAGTTAGTTATACTGGCTACTCATTTTACTATCTTCAGCTTATGTGTTCGTATGCGTGCAGTGATAAATAAAAAGAATCCTAAGCTGCATCAATCTTCATAAAATTAGTACAATCTGTTCAACAAATTAAATCGCCTCAAACTCCATCCCAGAAAGAAACACCAACAATTGTCGAATAAATTAAATTAATTATAAAGTTTAGAGAACTTTCGCTTTATAGCCTAACCGAGCAATGGGGAGTTGTGATAGTACATAGAGTATGCAAGGGCGTTTACACAGTTACATAGGAGTTAGTCTTGAGTGGACGCAAGTTATTCAATGCCTTCATCCATACTATGAAAGGATAATTGCCAATGTGGCCGTTGGTTAATGGCACGAATCGGTTACCTAACTGCCTCGGTAGGTTGATGATATCTATGGTTTGTGGAATTGTTAAGTAGCAGGCTAGCCGAATACATATGTATGTATGTACACCTAAGGAGTTGCTACCTTTTAACGAGTGATAGCCAGTGAGTAGACAAACCCTTAATTTGGCTTCAGCTACGCACTGTAATAAGTTATTTCGTAGCATTAACTCAAAGGCGCTTTTGAAAGCGCTGAAGTGACAGAGGGAGTGGGAGAGTCTAGATGGCTGTTTTCACTGTGTGAGTGTGAAAAGCAAATGCGCCAGTAGATGAGATTTCGTTATTTTTAATAAAGCTCTGACTTAGTTGCAGACAGTATTTGCTTTAGCAAAAACAAAACTTAGATGCTACAATGTTTTTGCGTGGTCTTATGCGAGTGATTTTGTACGTGACCACCATTTGCTGAGTGCCGAGTTCGATGCTCCTGAGGTGCAGAATTTGGACTTGTAAATGTGTTTATCATGAAAAATCTTATCACAGAAACCAACTGCCTTTCGGAGGCGGCATTAAATTATACAGGAATATATTATAGAAAAAAATAAACTGGCAGAGAACCCGTACTGAATTTTATAAAAAGATACAAGATACAATTTTCCATGCGGAGCTCTTCGCCATAATGGAAACAGTAGAAATCATATCCAAAAGAGGGTGCAAGAAAGAAAAACTTAAATACTTTCGTACAGCCCATCGGTTCTCAAAGCCTTGAGTAGCTTCACATTCAAGCCAAAAGTCATAATAGAGTGTAACAATGCAGTCATCAAACTGGCCACTGATCATCAGGTCTCACTGATTTGAGTACCAGGACATGAGAGTCAAGAAGGAAACGAGAAGGTAGTCTTTTATGCCAAAAAAGGAGCAGAAGGGCTATTTATTTGGTGAACCCCATTTTTTGGCTTTAACAAAAATAATATAAAACAGGAAACCGAAAAATGGGTCCATACTAAAATTAGTGATCGCTGGAACGGCACAAGCGGTCTTAATTACTCCAAAAAGTTTTTGAACTTCAATGCCAACACAGCAAAATCTGCTCTAACCCTAGACAAAAAGGGCCTCAGATTACTCTCTGGAGCACTTACAGGTCACTTTGCCTGCAATAAACACTTTAACACAATAGGATTATCTAGTCAAACGATACCAAAAATAGATATGTAAAAACATTTCCTGGGTATGTGGGCGGAGTGTTTGTTTTATTTTGTACCTTGAATATTTTAGTATAGCAAAACATTTTCTTAACAAACTGTATATAAATAATAAAATTAAGTTCCGATTTTATCATTTCAAGTACAAACCAAATAACCCGTGTAACCTTTTATCCCATAACAAAACCGAAGTTAGAAGTTGAGTTCTCAAAGTCTCGAAACTATATTGAGATTATATTTTCGTACTCAAATACTACTTTTCTTTTGTTACTAATGAAATAAATATCGCTTAAAATAAAAGGATTCAAATTCAAACCCATTATTTGTTATCTTTTATTTCGTAGGAGAGTTTCTCAAATATTACTGACTAAATTTTTCTAAATATGAAAAAATTTTGAAAAATAATTGGTAACTAAATAATAAAATCTCAGAAACCCCGGGTCGTAAAAGTCAAAAACATGTTCTTACCTAGCCTTAGCTGTAAAAGTGTTTTATGAGTTTCGTCAGCATGCGCTCGTGGAGAACCACACAGACCTGCTGGCATATGGCATAGCAAAAGCAAAAACAAGCTTTTTGCGATTTTACTGCAACTTAACTATGCGGTTGGCAATAAAAGTTTTAAGCACAGCTGGTGAGTTGTATATTGGGTTGTCTAAAAAGTCCGTTAGCAAATTCGGCGTATGATGAAATATTCGTTAAGAGAACATCCCGAAATCAAATGTGCCAGGGCAGAGAACTTCTGGGGTATCTCAGTAATTGAATTAAATTTTGCAGGCCTCTGTTGAAGTCAACTCTGCTTCACCTAGTGGGCTCAGAAGTTATACAAAATAATTGAGTTTAAAGTTATCTATTGGCAAATTGTTGCTGAACCGTTTAGAAAACCCAATATAAGCGCTTGGTCAAAACCAGTTACCGACAGCTGTGCGCTTATTTACTATTTTTAGCTGGCGTTTTTTCATTTCTATTTGGCAATTCATTACACTTCGCTCAACATATAATTTCTTCACGCAGATTTTCTTCTACAAGTTTACTCCTCATAGCTTCCTAAACTCCCACTTCGTACAGCCGTTTACAGCATTCAACCATTTTTATGAGCTTTGAATGCAAACAGTTTGCTTAGAGGAATTATTGATGGATTACCGACACAACTTTTGACACAATCTAACATTAGCGCACGCACGTACACACCCATACACATGCGCGCATAGACATGTCGAAAGAAATCACAGCAAGAAAAATATGCCTGGAAAATATTTATTAGCAAAGTTGTTGACTCAGTAAAGCCGAAAGTTCTATTGGCTTACGCAAAGTGATATGATCTGATTAAAGAGTATGAATGTATGTGTCTATGTATATACATCTGTGTGCTTGGATGTAGTGCCTCAGGAGCATAGCCTGAAATAAAAGAGCGCAGCAAAAAATTAAAAAAAATGTACTCGAGCATAAGGTGGCATTTCTTTCGTGAAAAACAAGCAGACGACAAACAGCTGCCTAAAGTAAAGAAACAAAAACTTTGAGGGATTATCAGCCAAGAATTTTCGAGATTTACCACAGAAGCCATTAATTTTAGCTGCAAATCAGCAGCGTTAAAGTTTTTTGATAGAAATGTGCCAAATGAGTGAAGTTTGTAGAACCAAGTTGCAATAGAAGTATGAATGCATATAAGTACGAGTTCAAAGAAATTGAACAATTTTAATACAAAAAAAAAAAAAAAACAATATGAAAAAAGTCGAATATACATATGTACAAAAATGCCGATTGAAGAACAGTAAGCTTTCCAGCAAGCTGCGATCAGGCGATTTTTTGGAGAACTATTTAGATTTTAATTTCTTAATAGCAGTCACTCTAACTGAGTGTGATTGCATCTGGTATATTGGCTGATGTTCCAAATAGCCTGGGGCTCAAATGAGGATAAATTAGCCGGCTTAAGATATACATAGCCCCAATGGCCTTTTGATGCTCAGGTAGAGATATTTCTTCAATCTTTCTTCTGCTTATCTGTACGGAATTCAATCTAATCATATCCCCATCCCTTTAAGGTGGCAACCCTACCTGAGTGCGATTGCGCGTAATATATCGGCTGATATTTCAAAGGTCCTCAAGGTCGCAAAGGTAGAATAGGTCGGGTCGGTGGAAGAAAAAAAGAAATTTGAGCATATCTTCCTCTTACTAATCACAACCGAATTCTATACAATATTTTTAACCTAAATATCAACACGGCGACGCATCTTTTGTGCTCTTGGTGGTAATGACAGCGTAAAATCGTAAAAAATCGTTTCATAAAAATTAAAGGGTATTAAAAAAAATCAGAAATTCGAACTATATACATTATGATTTTCCGAAAAAACTTACAATAATAAATGTAATTTATGATATGCCATTTAAGAGATTAGGCCGGACAATCAGACACTTAATCAGTAGCCGACGCGTTTTGTTTTATTCTCTCTCGTTTTAGTTAATGTAACTATTTAATTTTATTTTATTTTGTTATACTTTATTGCATGATAATTATACATATTATAATTTTTATAATTTTTTTATTTTATTTTAATTTAACTTTACCTCCATTTTATTCATATTATTTAATTTTTTTTTTAATTTTATACATTATTTTACAATTTGTTATTGTCTATTTTATTTTATTTTTTTTTATTTTTTATTATTTTTTTATATATTTTTATATATTTTTTATTTACTTTATTTTACTTAACTTTTTGATAATCTACAAATTTTTTCATAATTTGTTATTTTTTATTTAATTTAATTTAATTTTATTTTACTTGACTTTTTGATAATTTATTTTATTTTAGGAGATTTTACTTACATTTCATTTATTTTCTTCTTTTTAACTTTTATGTTTATTCTTAACTTGATTTCAGTTTATTTTATAAAATTAAATTTCTTGTCCTTTTTTACTTTATTTCATCTTATTTTATTTAATTTTGTTTTATTCCATCATTATTATGATTACATTATATTGAAATCATTTTTTTAATCTTTTTTATATTTACTTTACTCTATTTTATAACATTTTATTTATTTTAACTCGTTTATTTTACTCACAATTATATTATTTTATATTACTAGACTTTATTTTATTATATTTTACTAAATTTTATTTTATTTTATAATTTTTGTTTTATAATTTTTATATTTATATATAAGATAATTGGCGCGTACATACTTTTTGGGTGTTTGGCCGAGCTCCTCCTCCTATTTGTGGCGTGCGTCTGGATGTTGTTCCGCAAATGGAAGGACCTACAGTTTCTAGGCGACTCCGAGCGGCATATAATTTTTATGAGGAGCTTTTCCATGGCAGAAATACACTCGGAGGTGTGCCATTGCCTGCCGAGGGACGACCGCTATTAGGAAAATGTTTTTTTTTTTTTTTTTTTTTTTTTTTAATTTTGGTGTTTCACCGAGACTCTAACCTACGTTCTCTCTGTGAATTCCGAATGGTCACGCACCAACCCATTCGGCTACGGCGGCCGCTTATTATAATGAATTTTTTTTATTTTATTTTAATTCAACTTATTTTTTATCATTCGGTGCCAAGTCAGGACTATACGGCGGATGACCCATTAATTCGATGTTTTGGCTGCTCAAAAATGCAGTTGTTTGAGCCGATGTGTCAGAGCTCGGATTGTCCTGGTGAAGAGTGATCCGTCTTTGGCGATTGGTTTTCCTAATTTCTTGGAAGACAACTGGCAAACAAATGGTTGTGTACCACTCAGAATTTACTGTTCTGCGTTGTTCTAGTGGTACGGTTGCGACATGTCCAGTTTTTCCGAAAAAGCAGGCGACCATTTGCTTGGAAGTGCTTCGTGGGCGAACAACTTTTGTTGGATTACTTTCGGGCTCATACGCGTAAATCTATGATTCATCACCTGTCACGATGTCATAGACGTGTTTCGAAGCCCCGAGATCGTATTTTTTGAGCATTTCCTTCGACCAATCGACACGAGCCTTTTTTTGAGAGATTGACAAATTGTGTGGGATCCAACGCGAAGAAATTTTTTTGACAGTCAAATGTTTATGCAATATTGAATGTATGCTGGTCCCACTAATGCCTAAGATTGTCTCAATCTCACGATAGGTCACATGACGATCTTGCAATATCAGTTCGCGCACAGCGGAACATCAACTGATTTTGGACGACCTTCACGAAATTCGTCTTGGAATGAACTACAACCACGATTGAATTCACCATACCATCGATAATCACTGGTCCTTGATGGAGCTTCATCGCCAAAAAATGAATTAAGTTCATCCATGCAATGTTGCTGAGTTAATCCACGTCGAAAATGTTCACGGTTTAATTCCATTTTTGGACCGAGATGAATCTTTTAAGTTACTGTAAACAACACAAATAGCGCTGGTATTTCAAAACGTTCTGAGTACGTAAAAGCCAAAAAATGTGAAACTTTACGATACAGCTGTCAGTAGCCAAATTGCAACACCAGGGTTGCCAAATCCTGTCAAATAAAAGGCACCCCTCTTATGATTTTAGATTATTTTAAAATCATTTTTATCTTTATTTTATTTACTTTTATTTTTTACCCTATTTAGTTAACTTCATTTTATAATAATTTACTCTATTTTATTTTTTTTCTTTGCAATAACAATTATTTTGCGAGTATCCGGGTCTATTGCCTGTAAGCCGTAAGATGCTGAGAGCCTATGTGTTGCGACATCTAGTGGACTTCTTGAGATTTGGCATAGGTTACAAATCGCACATTCATAAAAGAGCTGAGCATACCTCAGTAACGCTTGAAATGGTGGAACATTAGCTTCCACAAGTACAACAAAATGACGCCTCCTTGCGCTAATTATCTCTTGACTAGTCAATTATTAAACATTGCATTTAACCGATCTTTAAAAGTTATTTCGAATTTTTTTAATCAGAAAAAGTCTGGCAGCTTCTTTTTACCTTAGCAGCCAGCATTAAAACCACACTTATTTTTAACCACTTCTTGCACATTAGCACTGCGAACCAAATAATCAGTAAGAATGTTCAACTCCTTCTAAAGAAAAAAAATCTTCAAATCAAATGCGACAAGAAATTGAGTAGAAACGGAACTAAGAGGAAGCAATGAATGCAGTCGGTAAATCAGCAACAAGCATCAATTTCCAGCACTAAAACAAGAAACAGTAGAAGTGCAAGCATAAAGCAACAATGCAAAAAACTACATGAAGGGACAAACAGCAACGAAACGAAATAAATTAATCATTGCCTGCCAAATAATACGACCCTTCCCATTCCTCTTTGCTCGACAAGTAAAAGCAACGATAAGAAATAAAGAGGAAAAGCGGGAAAGCACAAGACTGAAAAATAAACAAATTCTTAACAAAGAAATGTAGCACTACTTATTCCATAGAAATGCTAGCTGCTGCTAAATTGGTTCAGGCCACCGACCATGCTAAGATGTTACGTATACGCGCAGGTGTGCGACAAAGCAATGGCTAAGAACTTTTTGACTAGCTTTTTGAGGTATACTTTGCGGCGGGGTTCCGCTATTTTCTCGATCAAAATGTGTGTTGTTATTTAAATTTCTTTTGTATACTTTTTATCGCAAGCAATTCAAAACTTGCGACAGAGTTGTGCTTTTTAAATGTGTCTGTATAAGCTTGTATATATGTATGTGAGTATGCACTTGCAGTGTTTTATTGCGGTTTCAAAAGTTTGCCTCATTTTTCTTACTCTTCAAATGGCAGCAGCCAATGAAAAAGCGCCGGGATGGAGGTACTTGACATTTTATGTGAATTTAGTTGTAAATGCTTTTGAGTGGGTATGTGTGGGTGTGTATGGTTATGGCTTTATTGCGTTGACATACGTAAATCCATTAAATTTATCAATTGCCGCAAATGTGTCAAGTTTATGGAGAACCGTAAACCAATACATACATCCGTACTTATGTGAGCACGAGTACATATTGTATAAAGTAGTACTTATAAGCATTTGAGCATTAAAATCGACTGCCAATGGATGGGTTTGAGAAATTTACAACTTTATTCAATCAGCAAATCAATTCACACAAATGTCGCACAGCTGCAGCTGTTGCCTTGTTTCCCTTTTCTCTTCTGAGTTTAACTGTGTAGGAAACACTGCATATGCATGTACACCATGCAGCAAACTTTTGGCATTTTACTATTTGGTAGATTGCAAAAAATTCTGAATATTTTCTCGGTAGGAATAATTAACCAGAAAGTAAAAGTTAGTGAGCAGCGACTAACATTTCTTGCTGTTATTGTAGGTATACCGTAGGTATATATATATTTTTTCAAGTCATTTAAAAAAAACTCACTGAGTTCTTGATTTCCTTAAATTTTATTTAAGTTCGAAATTCTAGTTAGTCAAATGTTTATCGAACTTGTTTAAGGTTGAAAAGTCTATACACAACTTCTTAATATTTTTCTGAAATGCTAATCCTTTCTTGTATATGAATTTTTTTCTTTTTTTGTTTTTTTTTTCTTTTTTTTTGTCGGGAAAACTAGCAAGTCCAGCACTCAGACATTAATTACGTATATTTCACTACACTTGGATTCCCTTTTAACTTTCATGAAACCTACCCGATCTCCGAAGAAATCTGCGTAGACCTTGTGGTGCCAAGGGGCCAAGATGGTCGCTTCTTAACACATCAGTTCCAAAGATTTCAAACCTGATTCGAGCGAAGGCGGGGCAGACGCACAGGAAGTGGTCCCCCGTCTCATCCTTATATTCACAAGCTGGGCAGAGACACTGTCTGAGATGCCCACCCTTTCCATGTGCTTCGCCCACAGAAAGTGGTTCGTCATCAGTCCAACCAGCCGTTTGCACTCCCTTCTGCTTATTGACAGAAGGGTTTGCGACAGTCGATCGAACATGGCAGGTAACATCAGTTTAGTCCATCTGCAGCCTCTCTCAGCCTGCCAAGCTCGCTTTTGGGCTGTAGAAACCAATTTGCCAACCGTGGCTTTGATCGCCGACTGGACTACCCCTGATGTGGTCGGGGGGCGGTCTAAGGCCATGAGCGCAGCTCAACTGTCGCTGCAGACACACATAGATCTGCCTCTCCATCGTTTTTCCACAACAAAGTTCATCGCTCCTTGAACTGCATACACCTCCGCTTGAAACACAGATGCATGCTTTCCAAGAGCAAAATGCAGTGTTGTCCTGCTGGATTCCATGTAGACCCCAGAGCAGGAGCCATGCTCGGTCCTGGAGCCATCCGTAAAAATGCGAAAACAGTGTTTGCCGGGCTCATTTTCTGAGTTTGACCAGAACTGAGCCTCTGGTAGCACTACACTGTATCTCTTTTCAAGTACGACTCTTGATGACATGGAGTCAAGGGGCATGGAGAGAATCGTTGGATCGAAGTCCATGCCTTCTCTGTTTTCCAATACCGGACAGGGGCCGTACCAGTTTCCATTGTGTTTCAGCCTTCAGATGGCCTTCAAGGCCTCTCCTTGGATGAAAGCATCAAGTGGTGTTAAACCAATCAGAGCATTTAATGTCGGGCCTGAAGTAGTCGGAAAAGTTCCGGTTCAACAGATGGCCACAGTGCGTTGTAGTCTCGATAAGGTCCTCCTGACTCCCACGAGGGAGAGTCTAATTATCCAGACCACTGATGCATAGGGGATAATAAGTCTTATCATAGCCGTGTAGATCCATGGGACCCTGCTAGGAGAAAGACCCCACGTTTTCCCAAAGACATCTTTGCACTGCGAGAAAGCTGTCAGTGATTTGAATGCCTTTGTTTCAGCGTGTGACTTCCAAAGAAGTTTACTGTCAAGGATTACTCCAAGATATTTGATTTCTTTGGATAGTCTTTTAGCTTAGGCAGAACGAGTCCATCAAGCTTCCTTCTTCTGGTGAAGAGGGCAACAATACCAGTCTTGGTGGGATCTGCCGATAGCCCATTCGCACAGCACCAAGTGCCAATCATAGTTTTCTGCACTTTTCTACAGACGTTCATAAGCGAAGGGCCTGTTATCAGACAAGCAACATCATCCGCATATGCTTGTGCGTAGACTTCCGAGTCATTTAAGGTGGTGAGTAGAGGATCGATTACCATGCACCAGAGCAATAGAGACAGCACACCGCCTTGGGAGCAACCTCTATTAACCCCGGATGACACCAGCAGATCTTCCTCTGCTCATACCGAGACGATTCTTTGGGCCAGCATAAAACGAATCCAATTCACTAGCAGCCGGTCTACACCGTGCCTACTAGCAATTTTTTTTATATAGGTATAATACATAAAAAATTTTGCAGTTATTGGCCATGTGCCGGTACAACTAAACCCATAGAAAGGCCTCCTAGAAAAAGGCATGCATGTTGGGCATCAGTATCAAGATCCGAATAATAATAACGGCTATATTATAAAATTTATTTATTTATTGTACATTTGATTTGTTGTAAGATTTACATATAGTTAATCTCTTATTGTTAAATGTTGTTTTTAAACAGGACATAGTTCTAAATAAAATATAAGGAAAAAGTGTTAACAAAAATAAAATTTGGAGAAAAAGAAATTCATTATTTTCTCGGTAGATGGATGTAGTGATTGATATCTCGTAAAGTAACAATGGAAATCAACAAAGAGAAAATTCGGTACATTTTACAGTTTTCCGTTGGTAAAGGCGAAAATGCAAGCCAGGCCGTTAAAATTGTGAATGGTGCTGCTAATTACGTGGAATTTTGACTTTGTCGATTCCATTCAGGCATTTTTGGTGTTAAAGATGCATCTCGCAAAGGCAGGCCCGTTGTTCAAAATGTCGATAAAATCACAGAACTAATCGAAGTTGACCAGTATGTTAGTAGTCCTCGCATCGCCCAGGAGCTAATTATCGCCCAGGAGCTAATTATCGCCCATAAAAGAGTTCCAAGCCGTTTCCGCATAAATTGTACGCTAAAATAATGAATAAATTCTTTTCTCCTAAACTAATATCTCGAAAAAAATGTATTAACCTAAAATTTTAGTTCGGTGACCAAATTTTAATTTAATAGGCAAATTTCATTAAGATATCTTATAAAAAAATTCCTTGAGTCAATATGGGTTAAGGTAGGATATTTATGGGAGGATACTATGCGATTTATGTAGACCTCGATGTAGGTAGGAAGACGGTGTACTTTCCTTTTCGCCCTATTTATTTCAATTAATAGTAAGCAGGTTAGGCCACTAATATTTCTATTGAGACTCGTTTTGCGCTTTTCCAATATTCTAAAAATAAAGTCAGTTTAATAAGCAAAAAAGAATGCAAATATTCGTTGAGTTCAAGGCCGCTAGACAACTAGTGTGATGGTAATCGCGAAAGGCGAGCCTTTCTGCTGCGAAACCTATGGCATTCTTATTTGCCACTTGGACAAGGAAACGCAAAATTGAGCTCTTTGACCAAATTTTTTTTCATGAAGCGAACGCGATCTTTTCCGCCTATTTTGAATGCTTAGACAAGCATTTTTTTATGGTTTAAATAAAATTTTCTAAAAAACACTAATCTATGCACTATTAAAGCTTTTCTAAAATGTATACCAAATCAATTTTGTGTACTCTTGTTTCCTAGTGTAAGTATTTTTTCCAATTTTGGTGGGTGCTCATTGCGATTATTGCTCCACAGCTATGTGAAACATTTTCCTTGGTTCGCACATTTGAGCTTCTTGTGGTAAAATAATGCAACATCCTGCATCCTGTACACACACACACACACACGCGCGGAGAGCGAACAAGCAATAATAAAAATCACAAAAAAACACGTAACAGCTAAAAACAAAATAATAAAAATAGAAAGTCTTCAACAAAAAAAAAGCGAAATCGGCAGTAACAAAAAATTTGCTAGTTGCTATGAATTCCATTTATTTTACTTGATTGTTTTGCTTTCAAATGGAAAGAATTGTGCACACTCCTCGAGCCAAATGGGTAACGGTAATTTATCACCGCTTTGACTTTTCTTTCGCCTGCTCCCTATGTACTTATGCACTTGCTCACTTAAGTGTACTTGGCTGAGAAAAACATACGTACTTAATGGCACTTCCGTTGATTTGGGTCATAAACTTAAGAAATTTAAACAATTTGATTTCAAAGAATTTTTATTTGTGCATTGATATTATACTTCGAAAAAATCCATTATTTGGTGGTATTAAGTGGTTTGGGTTAGCCGTGAATTAGATGGAAAAAGCACAATTAATTATTTGTCAATGCTTCTCGGCATGCCGCAAAGTTTTAAGTTTTCCACATTTTTATTGAAAATACTCCCACCAGCCCAAAATGAGCCAGAACAAGGATCTATTGGTATTATTATTTATTTTTGTTGTTTACGGAACAATGAAGCAACAATTTGTATGAACTCAGCGGCATTAAACAATTACCTTTGCAGTACACGGTGTAAAAAAATAAAATAAAAAAGTTATCAACTTTTGAAAAAGGAATAAAAAGTTTGTTTCATATATTCAAGAGTTATTTATTCTTGTTTACTTGCTTTGCGGCTTCGCTAAGCCAAAAAAATATTCAAGTAGCAAAACTTCAAGGAAATTAATAAAATACCAGCTGATGCCGGTGTCTGTGCTTGGGTATATTCTAGACGAAACACCAATAATGTTCAAGTCACCGATGGAGAGCACAAGAGAACTTTGTTCGGAATATGCAAAGCGTGTATTGCAATAGACTGTCGAATGTGTATTATACATATGTTTAGCGTCGGATACTACTTCGTTGCATTGGATGTAGCTGCAGACAATGAAAATGCGGCACCGTGAAGGAATATCTTCTGATAGCTGCTGAACATCACCATTAGGTTTTCTACTCGTATTAGATTGGTGTAAGAAAATGATCTTTCAGCGGTTTCTTCAAGTAGGTATGCTATCGCAAAGATTCTCTAGGAAGATTCCCCTGAAGGCTTACAATTACGCGCAACATTTGAGAAACACACTTTGTACCACATTCCGTGCGGAAAAGTCACATCTTTGTCTCACTGTCTCGGACTGCAGTCTTTGTGATTATCGAAGAGATACCCGTCGCCTTGGAACGCCTGGAATGAATGGATGCGTGGGACTCCAAGAAGAAACACGTCATCACTAGTGCCGCGGAATGGAGATGCCATCAATAGGGAAATGGGTCCAAAGGAATTTCGGGGAAGAGAACTACTTTACAACTCAGTTCCTCCTGGGCCACGGAGATACCTATACCACATGGGTAAGGTAAGCGATCCCAATTGCATATACTGCGAAGCGCCGAGCGATAACGCTGAACACACGTTTTTTTATTTGTGACAGACGGCTCGCGGAAAGAGATGCTCTCAGGAAGCAGTACACGACATTTTCACCAGACTGGACGGACACTTGAAAGTCTCTTAGTACAACTACTAAAGATTTCTTCTTTATTTGTATTAATTGTATTACAAGGAATTGAGTTAAGATCAGTTACGCTAGATTAGATGATTACTTCGTGGCAAAAGAGCTTCATCAAATCAAGACCATATGTAGTGCGACAGTTTGCAAACTAAAAAACTGGCTTACATCGTCAAACCTACAGCTTGCGGGCCAAAAAACTGAAGCAGTTTTGATTACAAGTAGGAAAAAAAATGAGAACATTGCATTAAGCATAGACGGGCATAACATCAACACCCAACCGTACCTGAAATAATTGGGAGTCATGATTGATGCACGCTTAAACTTCAAAGTGCACATCGAAAAAGCTTGTGAGAAAGCAGCACGGGTAAACACGACGCTATCTCGAATAATGGCTAACATAGGCGGGCCAAGCCAGAACAGAAGACTACTACTGGCAAAAGTTACCCAATCCATTGTAATGTATGCTGCACCGGTATGGGGACAAGCGCTAAAATACGAAACATACGGCAAGAGTACAAAATCTCTGTTTCGACTGAGCACTATTAGAGTCGCAAGCGCTTTTCGCACTGTATCCCATGAAGCTATTGGGGTAATCTCTGGCATAATGCCCCAGATATAATGGCTCTGGAAAGTAAGAGAATATATGACAAAAGCCGAAGCCTTGGCAGGTCGTTAATAGCTGAGGAGCGCAAAGAAATCAGATACGAGAGTCTATCTAAATGGCAAAGACGCTGGAATATAACAACCAAAGGGAGATGGACACACCGACTCATCAGTGATGTGCAGGCATGGGTTGATAGAAAACACGGCAATGTCGACTTTTATATGAAGCAATTCCTGACAGGACATGGTTGTTTTAGAGAGTACCTCCATAAATATGGCCATGATGATGGAGTTATATGCTCATTTTGTGCCAAGGCTAATGAAAATGCGGAGCATATTTTCTTTCACTGCCAAAGATATAGTAAAGAACGAGAGTTGTTGGAGAACCAAGTAGCAGAATGAATAAACCCGGGCAATGTAGTTCCACATATGCTACAATCTAAAGAAGTATGCGATGGTATCAAAAATTTGTCAGCGTTCGTACTCAATGATTTGAGACAAATGGAGAGAAGGCGAAAAAGCGAAAGCATAACAATAGCTGAAATTCCATAGTAGTAGATGTAGTACATTTTCCTGCAGTAGTAGATGTAGTAACTTTTCCTGTAGTAGATTAAGTAACTTATGGTTGTGCTGTAGGACCACTTGCTAGATAAATTTATTTGGATCCAGGTAAACTGACGATACCAGACATAGAAACTTACGTTTCTGTAATGGACAGAGACATGGAGGGTGGGGAGCACTGTTATGGCAGGGGTGGCTCTCTCATCAGATGACCTAAACAGTGGGTGGTAACAAGCAGATGCTACTTTCGACGTATTGCATCAGGACAATAACGGACATTGAGCTTAGTGCTCAAACCGCCTCCCGACGAATACTTAACGGTTGTACCGGGGGGATCGGTACTTTGACGGTAGGAGGTTTAGTTCGGGTTAAAGTCCCACACTGACGGGGTTAGGCTTCCTCCTCGTAAAAAAAAAAGAAAAAAATAATAATTACTTCGAAGTGTTGTATTATAGCTCTTTCACAAATGTTCAAAATTTGTATATCTACAGTAAGCAACGAAATGTAGCTTCCATTCACTTAAGTTTTTCAAAATACCAAGTTTCGGAAATATATGCGGAATATTTTCCTCTGAGACCATTACAAATTACCAAATTTCGTACCATTTTTATTTTACCTTTTTTGCTTCAATTTCTTGATGGTATCTAAGTCAGACCACTATACAGACCACCTGAAAAACTTCACATTATTTCTTCGAAACCATCCATTTGCTGACTTCGATGTATGTTTTCCCCATTTACTTATGCAAGTTGATTTGTCACCTATCAAAGCGGTAAGTTCTCTTCATACATCGCATATGGCCTGTATTGGGGTGCTGTTCCACTGTATGAGAAAGTTCCTATTATCATTATATTCCCTTCCCCATGCTTCACAGACTTAACGGTGTACTGAGTGAGGAACTCGGTTTTGGGGATTCTTGAACAGAAAAATTGTTTTGGTGGCAGTGAAATAAATTCACTTTCACTTCATCCGCCTAAAGTTCAAGATACATATCCTAAATCATCTCTGATAAACCATACCACACCGGTATTTTTCACTTATTTAAGGTAAGTTTTGCAAAAATGCTACCCGGAATTCCAACAGTTCCCTCCTTCAAATTTCTTTGAACTGAACCGAAGATCCATAAAAGTCGAGTGGAAATTTAAAATTTAATGTGAATGTTAGCATTGCTATAAATTGGCTTTCATTTGGAAGATTATCAAGTTTCACCCCGAACTGCTCTATTGATGGCTGAAATTCAATCTGCAAGTTGCTCTGAAGGCCCTGCCATGGCTATAACATACCATTTACTTTCCCTCTTCATGTATCAACAAATCATATCAAAATCCGGCTGATTTTTTAGAAGAACGAAAGCCAAAGGAAGAAAGGAACAGAGTTTTTTTTCACTAATTTAGGAGTGGGTTTTGATTGCAAAATTAAGTCATTGAATTGGCGCTCTCTCCTTTCTTATGAAGCCATTCAGGACTATTTTTAAGAAGAATTAAAATCGCACTTAGATTGGCTCTAGAATTGCTTATAATGTTCCACTTAGACGAGGGGTGCCTTGTATATGTCGGGATTTGGCAACCCTAGTGTTGCAGCTGTATCGCAAAGTTTGACATTTTTTGGCTTTTACGTACTCAGAACGTTTTGAAATACCAGCGCTATTTGTGTTGCTTACAGTAACTTAAAAGATTCATCTCGGTCCAAAAATGGAATTAAATCGTGAACATTTTCGTGCGATTATTTTTTACAACTTTCGACGTGGATTAACTCAGCAACATTGCATGGATGAACTTAATTCATTTTTTGGCGATGAAGCTCCATCAAGGACCAGTGTTTATCGATGGTATGGTGAATTCAATCGTGGTCGTAGTTCACTCCAAGACGAATTTCGTGAAGGTCGTCAAAATCAATTGTTATTCCGAAAACCATTGATGCTGTGCGCGAACTGATATTGCAAGATCGTCATGTGACCTATCGTGAGATTGAGACAATCTTAGGCATTAGTGGAACCAGCATACATTCAATATTGCATAAATATTTGACTGTCAAAAAAATTTGTTCGCGTTGGATCCCACACAATTTGTCAATCTCTCAAAAAAAGGCTCGTGTCGATTGGTCGAAGGAAATGCTCAAAAAATACGATCGCGGGGCTTCGAAACACGTCTATGACATCGTGACAGGTGATGAATCATGGACTTACGCGTATGAGCCCGAAAGTAAACAGCAGTCGACTGTATGGATGTTTCAAGACGAGCCAAATCCAATAAAAGTTGTTCGCGTACGAAGCACTTCCAAGCAAATGATCGCCTGTTTTTTCGGAAAACGTGCTCAAGTCGCAACCGTACTACTAGAACAACGCAGAACAGTAAATTCTGAGTGGTACACAACCATTTGTTTGCCAGTTGTCTTCCAAGAAATTAGGAAAACCAATCGCCAAAGACGGATCACTCTTCACCAGGACAATGCGAGCTCTCACACATCGGCTCAAACAACTGCATTTTTGAGCACCCAAAACATCGAATTAATGGGTCATCCGCCGTATAGTCCTGACTTGGCACCGAATGACTTATTTTTATTCCCGTACGTAAAAAACAAACAGCCTGTTTTGGAGGTACCTCATTCAGAGTGGCAAAATTGCTTCGACAATTGGTTCAAAAGCATGCAAAAGTGTATAGATCTTCATGGAGAATATTTTGGAAAATAATAAAGTGATTTTCGATGATTAAAACTTGTTTTTGTTCTCTAATCCCGACATATAAAAGGCACCCCTCGTATTACTATGTCAGAGCTTTGCACAGTCAAATTAAAGCTAACTACATGCATCTATCCTTCTGACTTGTCTGAGTCTGAGCTTGTTTTTGTAATGAAGTCTTTTTGCGTGTGCCACCAAGAAGCTATGCTCAGACAGCAGTCCCACTAGAAATTTGCAAATTATATTTTTTAGGAAGTATACTGTGGTCAAGCTTCTTCAGTGTACTTCAGCAACTACACACCTTTACATTCACTTCCACGCCGTGACCACTGGTTGCTACAGTTCATCTGATTGTCAGATTAAAGCGAAAATTGCAAAGTTATTGCCAGTAGATTGTTAGAAGTTATCGACAAAAGAAGTTGGCGAATGCATGTAACTTCTTTTTACAGAAATCAGCAAACTTATAATCATTTCGAGCCCATAATTATCTTATAGTTGCAATAAAAGTGTGAATTTTGATAATTCAATATCAGTGGCTTGGCTAAACAAGCATCCTTCAGACTGCTACACCTGGCCTTTGTGCTTTAGCGTATATCGAAAAGCTGTCTTCAGTTTCTTATTTCTTACGCCAAATTACGCAGACAAATTATGGACTATTAAATCAGAGCTGCTTTGCCTTAAGCATAAAAGCATTAAATTATCTTCTGATAAACAGTTCAGCGAGGAATATTAGGTCTATTCCTTGCCTCGTAGTTTCTGTCACACTCTTGCTTGTTTGAAGAAAATCTTTAGTTATTAATCATTGATCAATTCAATAATAGAATTTTTTCCACTGGAATTCACCGAGTTTTGGCAGAGCTTTAAGCTCATTCATTTTCACTTTGCTATTGCTTTAACTTTTAATTAAAAAACGAAAAAAAAAAAATAATATACGCATCTAATAAAAGCACAACGAGAAGAAAAAACTGAAAAATCAGAATAAATAAAAAGGGAGCACGTGTAATACATAGAGACGAGATATAGAACTATAAAAAATATTCGCTTGAAACTTAGAGAAGTGCAAAATATATGAATGAAAGAAGAAGTACTTGCCGACGCCATTTCTTGATGTTTTCGTTTTTTTTATACAATTTTGTCACAGTTTTTATTACAAATTTAACACCAGCTACTTATCCAACGCAATGGATACGAAGTAAAGTGACGTTGAAGTTGGGCGGGAAGCGGTTTAAGCATAGCAGGCGACACTGAGTGCTTGAAGCGGAAAACAAACAATGGCAAACAATAATATTTCCACTCTTTCACTTCCACTTCAGCCAACACACAAAGCAGGATTTTTTTCCCAGCCACTTCCTACTCATTTTCAAGTAAAGGCTTTCATCCTAGATTGACCCAGTTTTAGCTAGATTGCATTGCGTTGCAGTGCAGCTATTGTAGTCGACGACAGGCGGTATATCATGAATAAAGGGAACGGAAAAAATGCACAACAACTACAATAAACAAGTGAAAGGAATGGCTAAAGCAATGACTAAGCTTGTAAAAAACCCACGCGCATGCGAGCTGTCTAAGCGCAAGGACATCCAACAGCTGGGTGAGTGACTAGCTAACTAACTAACGAACTGGCGGACTAGGTGACTGCCCAGCTGACATGCATACAAAGCAAATAGTCGACTGGAATGCTGTCGGGCGTCCAATTGCGTCAGTGACATCACCTCGTCGGTGTTCTCATCACCAACGTCATCAACAGCAGCAGGAACTCACACAACACTCAGAAGGTGACGCCGAACTGCGGGACAGGCATTACAGCCGGTGACTGGCATGGATTGGAGTGAAGCAGGTGGCAAACGACAACCACAATGGCATGTGTAAGGAATTGACAATGGCACAAAACATGACACATGATTGTGCATAGCTAGTGAATGTAGTGCAAGTGAGTGGAAGGATATGGGATAAAAGAAAAAAATAAGAAATATACAACACAACTTTGAAGCTACATATAAAAGTAAAAATATCGAGACATAAATAGAAAAAAGAAGTGCAGGAAAAACTTTAAGTAAAACTAAGTAAAAAGCAAAAATAAGAAAGAGTTCTAAAAAAGCAAGGAAATTGTAACAGTTTATAAAACTGCTGATGGCCTGTGGAGAGGAGACTGCGGCAGCAACAACTTTCGAACAGGCGAAAAGACGTTGGGTAGCGGCAGTTCGGATCAGTGGATAAACCGTCAGACTGTCACAAAGGAAATATGCAAGACAGAGTACACAAATAACAAAAAGCTAGCACAGCGAGAGCAAGTGAAATATTTCTAAAACTTTTTTGTGAAAATCAAGCTAAATTTTCATTTTCCATTTGGGTTAAAAAATTCAGGTAGACTACTTGTCAGTCATTAGTAGTTCGCTGGCCCAAATAGGTATAGTAGTGGTCAAAACTTATTGTACCGATGCTTGTGAATGGCATTATTATATCATGTGTCCAAAAATATTATTTTAAATGTTATACATTTAGTACGAACATTAGGGAGGTCAAGCCTTGTTAGAGGAAATATGTCGTCACCGTCAAAATAAAGCGTCCATCAAATATTGATATGTTTTGACTATTTATTTATTTGTTTTCAATTATTTTCAAATATATATATTCTTTCAATTTCAAATATTTCTTTTTTTATAAATATATAGCTCAACAACTACCATACAAAACAGAGTTTCGAACTTCGTATAGAATTTGTAAAAATTCCTCAAATTTTCATCAAAATTTCAACCTTTTTTCTAAGAATATTTAGAAAAATTTTCGATACACAATTTTCTAAACTATTTTGATATAATAAAGCGCAAGTTTCAAGTGGTTCAAATATTGCATTGATTTGTGACAATTTTTTCTGCTAACGATGTTAGGTGTTTTCTGTTATTTAAAAAATGTGGAATGGGCGTTAAATTTAGAAATGCACAAGATCGCGCCCAAAAAATAAATTTCAAAATCAGTGTGATTTTTGACCTACTTGAAACTTGCACTTTCTTGTCACAAAATTTAATGATCTATAAAATTGTTTACCTGAAATTTGACTAAAAATTATGATGTGCCTCTTATCTGTATATATGTAAACAAAAATACCTCCTTTGGGTGAGTTGGATGAATCTTCATGAATACTGATATGTATATTAGGCCGGGTCGATTTGTGGGAATGCAAAAAAATCGCCCATTGCTCTGTGAAAATCATATTCTAGGGATCAAAATAAGAAACTTTGCCGAAGGAACCATACCTCTAAAACGAATTCTGATGCCCCTCAATTTGGGTCGAACTTTTTAGTTTCTGTTCTCATGTAAAGGCCAAAAATGGTGATATTTTGAAATGATTGTATGGGGAACCCCCAGGGGAGTTCTAGGGGGTGTGCCACTGACATGGGTGGATCGGCCGTCCAAAGTTAGTGGGGGTCGGTCATACATTTGGAGTCGATTGGAGCACTCTAAATGGGTCAAAGTGGGATTTTTCGTTCGACCCAAATTGGGGGACATCAGAATTCGTTTTAGAGGTATGGTTCCTTCGGCAAAGTTTCTTATTTTGATCCCTAAAATACGATTTTCACAGAGCAATGAGCGATTTTTAAATCGACCCGCCCTATTGCCCATACTTAAATGTACCTAAACGCTTATTTTGTGCTTTCCCAATACTTCTAATAATAACTGAATGCATCCAACTAAACTTTGATTATATAAAATTAGACCTTTGTATACGAGTATCTTCTTCGGCCGGATATGCACTTGATCAAATTTTAAAAGTGTTAATCGTTTTGTACTTGAAACATTGTCACCTTCATATGGGCCTCTTTGCACAGTTTTTCTACTTTCCTTTAAGTTTATAGATATCATTTACGCTTTGCACCGATTTAGCTGGATACTTTTTTCATTCGGTAAGCACTCACCAGTCTTCTTGTTGTATTTTAGCTTTGGAACATCTTCCATTGTGATGAGTTTTCACAGTTCCTTTAACTCAAAGTTCTTTATAATGAAGCTTAGTAATTTATTCAAATAGAACTTTTTGGAAATGCATTTCTGAAAAAACCTTTTTTAAGCATTATTAATTACATTTTTAAGGGAATGAAATTTTCCTATATATATTTTTTTTGCGATTCTTTAAATACATATTCCACTTTTTTTGCTTCAAATTTATAAAAATAAAATATTTTAAATAAAAATTAAACTACGTTTCCAGAGCATTTATTTTATGTAAGGGTATCGTGGCCAGGCGGCCGCCGTAGCCGCATGGGTTAGTGCGTGACTACCATTTGCAATTCACAGAGAGAACGTCGGTTCGAATCTCGGCGAAACACCAAAATTAAGAAAAACATTTTTCTAATAGCGGTCGCCCCTCGGCAGGCAATGGCAAACCTCCGAGTGTATTTGAGCCATGGAAAAGCTCCTCATAAAAATATCTGCAGTTCGGAGTCGGCTTAAAACTGTAGGTCCCTCCATAAGTGGAACAACATCAAGACGCACACCACAAATAGGAGGAGGAGCTCGGCCAAATACCCAAAAAGGGTGTTCGCGCCAATTATATATATATATATATATATATATATATATTATATAAGTTAACGCTGCATACGCTGTAAGCGACCCGTTGCACGCGCATCCGCTTTTATTGCAATTATGCTGACGCTACTATGTTTGCTTATTTACCGTGCGAACTATTTCGAAACAAAATTCCAGGAACGGTATCACGCGGCAAAGCAGGTGACATCGTCAAATTGGCTATGCTTTTTGGGTATGCTTAGTATTAAGAAAATATTATAAGTTTTAGTTCTAATTAAAGGCTCATATAATAAAGACGGAGTTCGCTCCGCAAAATCTTTTTTAAAAAACAAAATTAATAAATACAAATTTAACTTATATACTGTGTTATATTTTTAAATTTATATGGCGGTAAGCTATTTTATTTAAACTGACTCCAGCATGTTTTGCACGAGATTGAAGTACAACATTTATATTGACGATCAGACAAAGTACCAAAAATATCAAACTTAAAGCGGTGGTGGTGCGCGCAAAGCAGCTTATTTCCAGTTGCCCTCAAACTGTTACTGTTATGATGCTGTACAAATGAACTTTACCAGTGATTCCATATCAAACGTCTTTCTACACCTCTATCCCTTTTCGAGTTATGCCACTGATTTTAGTATAGAACGATTTCAGTATTTTTGTATCTTCTTATCCCCACTTGCTTCTATCATTCGCCTGCTTTTCAATTGGACAGCTAAATTGCATGCATTTGATTGCATCATTTAGCAATAAGGACTTTCATTCGACTGTCGGCTTCCATCGTTGTCCGTTGTTTGTTGTCATATCCTGAACCTTAGTGCTGCTGTGCTCAACCTGCTGGTAGTGATCATATTGCTCTTCCTTCCCTATTACAATTGTAGTTTTGCTCACTCATGCGCTCATTCATGCATGCCTACATACATACATTCATACGCACACAAAAAGCCAACTGTAATATTGACTTTGACTTTAGATATAGGTGAATTTCCGTTGCAAAAATGGACTTCGAACCCCACATATGCATGCACTTATTTACACACATGCCGCACATAGCACACACGTGCACACATACCAGCTTCGAAATATCCTGCACATGTTGCACGATTTCATTTCATGCAGAAGCTGGCGATTTCTATGCTTTTTTTCATGTGGGGTAGTCATACTTTTGTCGCCTTTCTGTTTGTTTGTTCAAATAGTTTACTTGATTTTATTTTATTTCATTTTATTTTCATTGCAAATATTTTTATACTTTGTGCTTTTTTTCTTTCCTCTCGACTTTCTTCGCCACATTTCTATTGTAGTTGAATGCATTCGAGCATTAAAATTCGTACAAATAACAAATCAGTTGAATATCTTTGAGGATTACTTAAAGTTTTATTTTTTATAAAAATATTTGTTGATTTATTTAGAGAACTTGAAATGCACAAACCATGTTTGCTTCAGATAAAAAAATGTGGCTAAGGAGCTTTGACTGAAAATAGTCAAACAACAGCTTACTGTATTATATTCAATATTCAGGCTATTTTAGTTCCATCAAAAATACCGGTATAAGGCGGGGGTAATGAATTAAAATGTTCTAGAAAAATACCAAGAAAAATTTTACTATGTGCTCTCAATGGCAGGATTAATATTGAAAGTGAGTTTGAACAATTACGGAAATATAAGCGTAACATTAAATCATTATTTAAAGTACATTTCTTTTTGCAGCATAAGAGGGATAATGCATATAAGAATTATATGACATAGAACGGATAAATACCTACACCAAAGAATTTTATGACATACATCGCAGAACAGGTTGATATTTATTTTAGTCATGAAGTATCTGCTAGGATTGTCGGAGTTACTCGGTTTAGTCTTCGTTTTTTTGCAGTTCTGTATGTGGAATTTTCAGCATATCTTCGTTTGCGTGTGTTAGTAGTCGGTGAATATGATTTGTGCTACATTCTCGAATAACGTCTTCCATAAATTTAATTTTGAGATCCCTGTGTATATCGTCATTGGCTATGTACCAAGCTGCGTTTGTGATAGTCCTTAGGATTTTCGATTGTAGTCGATGCATTATTTTAAGGTTTGATTTGCTAGCTGTTCCCCATAGTTCAATGCCATATTTTCAGATCGGAGTTATAACACTTTTGTAGATTCACAATTTATTACCAAGTGAAAGTCGTGAGCCGTTTCGTAGTAGCCAGTAGATTTGGTCAAATTAAATTCGATAAATAAATCTGCACAAACCCCTGGCCGTCGATTCATCAGCCAGTTCATTGCCTTGAACGATACAGGGGGCCAACAGTCACATAAGTTTAAGCTTATATCAATTTTCAACGGAGTTCAGCCACAAAATACATTCGTGGACAATCTTTAAAGATGCCCTAGCAGTTGTTTAGGCATCTCCATGTCATTAAACTATTCCAATCTCTTGGCAAAGCCAAACAGCCCTATGCCTATAGTAATTACATACTCGAAAATATTGTCTCACAGTAACCAAAAGTTAATCGCATAGATTGTATTTAATAGTTTCTGTATGCTACCTAAACTTTACAGCTCCTTCATGAGTTTCTATACGAAGCCCGACGACATTCGTTTCAACATTCAGTGCCTCATTAGTGTTCACGTGAGTCTTTAAGTGTATCAAGTTCTTTATACTTCGTTTATCTAATGTTGGCGATACTCGGAAACTTGGGAGAATAGTCAACCTCCCAGTGCAGCTTGCACGCTTGAACTACATAGTCATCCGGGTAGTGACCGCCCTCACACAAGGTTTTCTCATCGCTAAATTTGGAATGTGCTGATTATAGAGATCTTCTGAGCAAATTGTAGCGATCTTCAATCTTCTTGAATACATTTTGAGTTAATCGTTACTGACTTAAAAGTTTTACCCGCACCTTGACCAGGAAGGTGAGCTTGAAAGGAGCGAGATCCATCACGCGTACCTACTTTGTTAATTGCATATACATCAGCTTGAAATATCCTCTTACTAAATCCTTTTTTATCATTTACATCGATATCAGACTACCAGACAATCTTTTCAAGTAAGTAAAAGTTTAACCAAAGTTTACCTCCGTGATCTGATATGATTTTATGCGTCAGCCTATTAGAGGTCTTAAGCTGTTGATCACTTCTAGCTGCAGAGCATTAATACATTAATGTTTATAGTTGGGATGTCCAGCAGTATCTTCAGCTTCACGTCGAGAGGGCTGTTCCCATTACATAAAGAGTTACCAATACAGCCCCTTTGGGAATTTGAGCAGACGGCATTTGACGTCGACCGCTACCTACCAGACAAAGAGGTTGGTTACTAATTCAGTGCAAATAAAAATTGTGATACGGTGGGGTAAATCTCAATTGGATGTTTCGGTACAAGAAAAAAATATTGAAAAAACTTACAGGAATACAAAATCACAAGAAAATTTTAGAAAAGGTGTTACAGAATGGGAGAAAATGACGACGAAGTTCCGCGCGAATTGACTCTTATTGATTGTTTTATTTTATTTGTACCTGTAATATAAGTAAAAATTTATTAAAAAAAAAAGACAAAAAAAAAGGAAACAAGAAAAACCAAATTGTTTTAAGTCTATTATGGCTCCATTGAATAAACTAAATATTCCCATAATTTATCGAACATATTTTCATTCATGTGGCTGCCTCTGCTAACTTTAAAGTAGCTCATTCCCACAACCTACTTTTAAAAGTTCCTGTTCACAGTTTCTGGCTTTATTTCCCGGCTAGCTCGGACGATGTTCACCTTCATTTTCTGCATTCACGCATAACATCGATCATTCAGCAGCAATAACCACTCCTTTTTTTATCACTGGGCTGTACAATATTTAAGGAGGAAATACTACGAACCGAAAGGAGCAAAGGGCCACCAACTAAGGGTGAGGGAGGTATAGCAAGTTATTCTTCTTTGAAACATTCATTGTTAACACTGCCCTGCATCGGTTTTGCGAATAAGATGGGACCTAGTGATCCCGAAGGGAATTTTCTTGCTAAGCACGAATCCGAGTTCAAAAATTTTCCATCACGTCAGGTTTTCGAGAAAAAGGGGTTGAAACCCCTAAAAATTGCGTATTTGGCCATTTTTCAAAAATTGTGGAGCAGAACCCTAACGTGCTACGATCTTCGTTATTGTCAGTAATTGAAGGTTGAACTTTGCTCTTTGAAATAAGCCCCAACCCAAATTGTTCGCATGCCCCCTTAGAGTAGGGGGTGTACTTATATCTAGAGGTAGGGGTAGAGAAAAAAATGAACATAGGAACTTATCTACACCCAAGATAAGATATAATGAAAAGTGCAGTGTTCCTAAGGTATTTAGTGTCGCTGATTACAAATCTGAAGTCAAACATTCCATTTAAAAAGAAATAAAAAAAATCTTGGAATATCGTCCAAAAGATCAACTATTTTGTTATTCAAAAAGTTTATGTAAGAAGCGCATATTAGTCGATTTAGTCAAACAGCAGAACCCAGAACATTGTCGAAAAAATTTCATTGAGGCTCTTAGGTAGAAACATAGAAGAGAACAATGTCCTCCAGTGTATTTAAATGGTCATCAAATTCCTACTAGCGACACAGTCAAGTACTTGGGAATGCATCTTGATCGACGCCTCACATGGAAAAATCATATTAAAGCTAAGCATCAACAGCTTAAAAAAAAACCAAAAGAATGTACTGGCTACTTGGTGGCAAATCTCAACTTAGTCTAGAAAACAAGATTAGATTGTATAAAGCTATATTGAAGCCTATATGGACCTACGGTATACAGTTTTTGGGAACTGCTAGTAAGTCCCGTGTGGAGATTTTGCAACGCTACCAGTCAAAGACCTTACGAACACTTGTTAATGCACCTTGGTTTATCACAAACGAAGCCATACACATGGATCTAGGTATTTAATTTGTTAAGAGAGAAATCTCAGTATATTCTAACAGATACATTGAACGATTGCCAAATCATGTAAACACAAATGCTATTTGCTTGTTGGACACAACCAATGAGATTAGACAATTAAAGCGCAATCATGTCTTCGACTTGCCATTCCTTTAAATTTGTCAATTTAATAATAATAATAAAAATAAAAAAACGAGCTAAAGAGCTAAATATGAAATTGTTAAAATGCTCCAATAAATTTTAAAAGTCTAATATAAGTTATACATGAAGTAAGTTATACAATTTTCGCGTAAAAATTAAATCTAATAACATAAAATATGCAAAGGATTGTAAAAAGAAAAAATTCTATAGTTTTCTATGTAGTTTTGCACCAGTGTAAATACTATGCTGTCATTAGGTAATAAGATCTCTTTTGCTGAATATCTGTATTCTAAGATAGATTGCAAATAAAGTATTTCCATTAAACAAAAAACAAAAAAAAAAACAAAACAAGTATCCTGAATGTATGGTTTAAATGCAAAGAAACGTGCCTATTAGTGTCTGGAAAGTATTCGAGTACACAACAATCAGGGCTGTACGTCTGAGACAGAGGCACAACGGCAAGCACATCTGAAAGATCTCCGAGTTCGCACTGATCAATAAAAGCAAACTAATGCTGCTGAAGTCATTGGTGTCTTAATCCCTCACGGAATGTCAGGGAATATGCCAGGCTGACCTTAAACGTGGTTAAATATAGCTTCCTTCTATTGCCTTAGTGAAACAGCAATGCGGGATGTGTGCCTTTTATATTTCGGGATTAGAGAACAAAAACAAATTTTAATCATCGAAAATCACTTTATTGTTTTTCAAAATATTCTCCATGAAGACCTATACACTTTTGCATGCGTTTGAACCAATTGGCGATTGGTTTTCCTAATTTCTTTGAAGACAACTGGCAAACAAATGGTTCTGTACCACTCAGTATTTACTGTTCTGCGTTGTTCTAGTGGTACGGTTGCGACATGTCCAGTTTTTCCGAAAAAACAGGCGACCATTTGCTTGGAAGTGCTTCGTGCGCGAACAACTTTTGTTGGATTTGGCTCATCTTGAAACACCCATACAGTCGACTGCTGCTTACTTTCAGGCTCATACACGAGCCTTTTTTTGAGTGATTGACAAATTGTGTTGCAATATTGAATGTATGCTGGTCCTACTAATGCCTAAGATTGTCTCAATCTCACGATAGGTCACATGACGACCTTGCAATATCAGTTCGCGCACAGCATCAATGGTTTTCGGAACAACAACTGATTTTGGACGACCTTCACGAAATTCGTCTTGGAGTGAACTACGACCACGATTGAATTCACCATACCATCGATAAACACTGGTCCTTGATGGAGCTTCATCGCCAAAAAATTAACTAAGTTCATCCATGCAATGTTGCTGAGTTAATTCACGTCGAAAGTTGTAAAAAATAATCTCACGAAAATGTTCACGATTTAATTCCATTTTTGGACCGAGATGAATCTTTTAAGTTACTGTAAACAACACAAATAGCGCTGGTATTTCAAAACGTTCTGAGTACGTAAAAGCCAAAAAATGTCAAACTTTGCGATACCGCTGTCAGTTGCCCGATTGCAACACCAGGGTTGCCAAATCCCGAAATATAAAAGGTACCCCTCGTATGTTAATGTAGAGCGTCTTTCTAAAATGTTCGAAATTCCTCGCAGAGAATTTTCACGCTCCTCAAATCGATTCGAATTTTCTAAGTTACTAAAGAGATTTCGATTCTGCGGTCACCGTAGCCGAATGGGTCATCCCTTTTGGGAGTGCGTAGAGTCGCCTCTTGGCTGACAATAGCAAACCTCCGAGTGTATTTCTTCGGCTTAAAACTATAGGTTCCTCCATTTGTGGAACCACATCAAGACGCACGCCACAAATAAGAGGAGGAACTCGGCCAAATATCTAACATAAGTAGACGCGCCAATAAGAGATTTTAAGAGATTTCGAAATACTTGCTACGCTGTTTATTTTAAGGAAGACAAAAATTTAAATACTTATATTGTAGTTTATAAATTAACGGAATATATGTAGAAATCATTTTACAATTATTTTTGCTAGCTTCATCCAAAACTTTGGTATGGCAGTCAGGAGGAATACTGTAATGACATCAATTATTTCTTATCAGTTATTCTGTTTTATCTATCAAAAAGTTTGAAGCTCAGCAGAATTTATGTCCACACACTAAAACATACGTGGCACTCACCCGTACGTATGTGCATAATTTTCCCATTTACAGATAGCATTAATAAAAAACTTCTAGCTACGCACCCCCCGAAACTCACACACACACCCACATTTGTCATTTAATATTATCATTTCTAAAGAAGTTGTTTGGCAAGAAAGAAAAACTCCTACCCCTCTTCGCTTGCTTCTTGCCTGGCATTTGCTTTTAACTTTCATTCATCTTCCTCCGAAGAGAAGACACTATAATTGTTTACTAACTCAGACATGTACAATTAATTAATTACGTAAATGTATATGTGTTGTATAATTATTTCATTTAATTTCGTTTCGCTGACTTGTAGACTTGTCTTGCATTCATTCACTCACCAATTTACCCATTCACCAATTCACTTTCTTTCACTTGCAGTTTTTCGAAAAATGCACGTAATACTCTTTCATACTCGTACACACACACACACACATCTGAATGATTCTTAACAGTTTTCTTGCGTAATTTTTCTGCGAATGTCTCACTTCAATACAGTTTGCGTATGCCCCCACCAACATCACTCAGGGTGGAGTAGAAGCGCTGCTCCTTTTGCTGGCAGTAAATTTCAAGAAATTAACTTCTTTTTCACCGCGCATTACATTCATCTTCCAGCGTCGTCCGTTCTTTTATTCCCCGCTATTTCGAAATGCTGAAGCTGCGCAAATGCTTTTTTGTTGTTGTTGCCTTTGTTTTCTTTGCCATTCAACTTGAAAAGTGTGTCCAAGCGAAAAGTCCTGCTTCCCTCATTCCGGTGCCTTCTTTCACCTTCCTTCCTTACGCGCTTCACCTGCTTCGTCAGCTGGCTTGATGCTGTTACTGCTGCTGCTGCTGTTGACATGAATGAAAATCTTGGAAAAAGAGGTTTACTTAAGTTCCTTTTCTCCTTTATCTTCGTAGCTTTGCATAGGTGGGAGATTTTAAGACTAAGCGAAGTTTAATGGAATATTTTTCTTTGCAAAAAAGTGAGAAGTAGTTTGGCAAAAAAATTGTTTGATTAAAGAAAAGTCTTAAGGAGCGAAGAAGACGTGTTGAAATGGTACAATTGTAGTCTTTCTCTTTTATTTCAGTGTATCTTCAAAATAGAATCGGTAGTTCATTGAAGTAAAAGGTGAGTGTACATAAGTTCCAAGTTAGTCATTGTACAACAGCTGGAAATATTCAATCAAGAGAATCAAAACAAACATCTGCTGGGTACTCTCTAGGTAGGCGTAACAATAAATAAGAAAATTATTTTAAAATGTTAATAATCAGGAATATCTGCATTACCAGCACTACTGGGTTTGAACAAGGACGTGGATCGTCTTACTGCGGCTATTTCACCATATTACCACTGGCCCGTGAGCAGACAGCTAAACTAAGATAAACCAGAGAGGGCAATCTCTCCATTGGTGGGCAAAGAGGGTTTCCAGGTGTCAATGGACATGACACTTTTCACATTAAGTGAACTCATCGTTACACGGCTCGACAATATCATCGTTGAGGAACGCAAACATCAGAAGCGTGAGGATGAACATGGTTACATCTCTCTTCATTTTATTTGCCGCTACACACTTCCTAACGAGTTTGATCCCAGCAAAGGTGGGATCTTCGTTTCACCTTCAGAGGATGTACTGACTGCTTTTGCTCCTAAGCCACTATTAGAAAGTAAAAGTCTCATGTAAAAGCAACAGATTGGTCCTGCACACTTAAGTGGAAAGAAGAATCCCGAAAGAGAGAAGATGAACCCCAAAGAAGAGAATTGGAATAAGAAAGAAGATAAAAAAATGTCAAAGGGAAAAAGAAGAACCACAAAGAAGAGAAGAAGAATTCGAAAGAGGAGACGAAGTATACCAAGAAGAAGTGAAGAAGAACCAAAAAGAAGAGAAGAATAGTTAGTATTATTTTATTTCAAGTTTATAATGGCTAATTTTCTTTTAATTTACAATGAGAATTTTTTTAATTATCAATTTCTTTTAATTAACAAGATAGTTGGGACATTGCGAGGAAATAAAATTTATTAAAAACTGAAAAAACTCATTACTTCTCTCCTGTTAGATGCATTATCTTTACTTTTCGGGAGAAACCATATCAGGTGATCAGGCCCTAATTTCTGAATATTATGAACCTTTTTAGCATAAAAACGTCTATTAACCCAAAAAGTGCAGTGATTTATGAGCGAACTTGAACCAAAAACATCGATCGCCAATAATTGCGAGACTAAATTGCTAAACCCTATACTTCAATGATTTCAGCAGTTAAATGATATCTTTATATTGATATTTTTCTTCTGACAATTTATGTTTTAATTTTATTAATCAAAAGTCCTCTCGAAGAAAAAGCTTATAATCTTCACTGTAGCGCTATGGGAAGCCTTTGCTCTAAAACAGCTGCTTTTATGGAAATAAACAAATAAAATTGTTATGATATGAGGCGAATTTATGTATTCTGTTTTTGATATTCGAATGTCAACATTTTATGTGGATAAATCAAGGCGAAGCTATTAAAGATGGTATCGGTAAATCAGCTGATTTGTTTTTTTTTCTTTCGCCGTGTCCATCAGCCCAGAATGAAACAAGGCGAATTCATTCTTGGTTTCCTACTCTGCCAATACTTTTCTTTGGCAATTAAACGTACAAAACATTGTTGTTGGTCTAGTGCCACCACCTTTAGTGAACGCGCCTTGGGATGAATATATAAAACAAAAGGACAAGCAGAGGAAAAAAACAAAGCACTTTGTCAAATACCAAATCGCAAAAAAATCCAAGCAGCTCTATTGCCTTGTATAGACTCGTCTTGGTAAGATTCATGTGCAAAAAATATACGCCTTCGATTCGACACCTCTCCGCTCGCTTAACGAAAAATTAGCAAGGGAAAGCAACAAGAAATGTATCGAGCAAGATTCGTCGCTAGCGGAATGTTCAGTTTAGTTTTATGCTCTATTATGAGCTTTCTTAACGCAAACTTCTATTAATTTGCAAAAATCTATTACTTAATACTGTTAAAACTCATTACCTAAACTCGTTGATTACCTTAAGCTATTCACTTCTTGCGCTTGGTGACTAAAGAATGAGATAAATTTGCTGAAGATAGAGCAGCTAAAGACAAAAATTGCGCAAGAATATCCATAAAACAAATGGAAAGAATAACGAGATAATTTGGATTAGTCGACTTGAAGTCGCACTTACTTAAGGTGTAAGCGAGCCGATTTTGTCAAGGATAATTTCTCATTTGTGGAACAAGATCAGGACGCACGCCACAAATAGGAGTTCGGCCAAACACCAGAAAGGGTGTACGCGCCACTTATATATATATATATATGTAATTTCTCATAAATATATTTAGTTAGATGTATGAAAGTTTAAGTTCATCCCTATGGTGACTGATCAATTCTCATTGTCGCTGGGCCCAAGCGCTTCTTTTTCCATTCATATTTCCTAAAGAGAGGAGTGGGTAGGGTACATTATTTGGAGACAGAAAATGGTAAACTTGCTTACGAATGGCTTGAAATTGGTCGGAAGGATTGAGGGAAGAGTATTCTGCAAGGAGCTCCCCATCAATTCAAGCTACCCCAGTGTTTTGCAATGCGGAGGACCCTCGGCTCGTTGTTGGTGCATTTGAAACTAGTCAGGAAATGCCTGATTTCTCTTTCCACTGTATCCCAATACTCCGATACTAAGCTCATTTGAGTTCCTAGTATCGGAGCATCATGGAAACGACTAGATCGTTAAGTTAGGTAAGCAGAGGAAATGAGTAGATTGAGGTTCCCTACGTAACTTGTGCTCTTCTCCTTGAAACATGGGCCTCACGTTAACTCAGCGAGCACTGAATGACGAGTACTGCGCAAACATGCAAAGTCGCGAGATCCTTCTGGTCACGGATAAACTGAAGTTTCTCGATAGAACTTCTAGGGCAAAAAACGCCACAGCTCTCGAATTTTGTAGGTATCCTTACCGGAAATTTTCCTTTAGTTCTCCATCCGGTGAAACTTGATGCTTCAAGTTCTTTTTGCAGCAGCTATCTGGAGAATGAGTTGTAAGTTGTAAGATGCTGAGATTATCTTTTCCTCAGCTGTCCTACTCACACCGGGCTGAGATTCAGACATCTTGGCTCTCACTTTTTTGCTACACCGGTGGATTTTGAAGATTTAGATATCACAAGCCTGATGAATTTTGTCAATAGTTTGAAGCAGTTAACGCAATTGTAAATAGCCATCGTTTGGTCGCCATCATTCTCTAATCCAAAGCCTCCGCTTCCTTTTTCCCTACTGTTTTGTTCCCTCTCCGATTTTCACTGGACGGCCATTTAACTCAACTTAACCCAAATAAGTGGGAATAGAAAAATACAGTTCCCAGGTATTCAGTATTCAGATATTTCAAATCCCAGTAACCGCAATCACCAGCCAAAGGTGTTCTCACATTTCGCTAGCCCACACAAATAGCGGGTAACCTCATTGTAGACTACATCAATTTTATGAGCAGATTGAGAGTCCAATCGAAGGTGGATTTGTTCATGATAGCAGATTATTGGAAATATATTATATGTTGCATGGCAATAACACTGAAATATTTTTGTTTAATGACTTTCGATTGCCTTTAGGGCTATAGAAGATCTCTTACCTTAAATCAGCCGGTTTAAAACCTTCTTATATAATTTTGCCAGTTACAAAATTCATAAATCATTTATGTATAATCTCGAAAACCCTTCTTATTTCCTCAAAATAGTACATATTCTAGTATTTTAGTAAATACTACTAGTATTTATGTACGCAGAGTTCCTCTGACTACCGCGCTTTTGAATTGAGTGTGGGAAAATCTTACCAGAACACACCTAACAGAACTCATAAATTCTCAACTTTCAACAACCTTCCGAATGCGATGTGATCGACCCCCGCACAACTAAAATACTCGTTGAGCTTTTCTAAAATTATGCACCGCAGTCTATTCGTTGCATACAAAATTCTGCCGAACAGCTTTATTAAATATGCACCACAGCCTCATAGACGCAGATGCGCTTCAATGAATTGGCGTCGGCGGCGGCGGCAACGGCAACGGCAGCGCATTCAAGCAACAACTAAGAATTCGCTACACATTTATCTTCATCCACTTTAAATAACCATGAACTTTTGCCTAATTGATTTATTACATTCTGAAAATGGCATTAATTATGAAATCACAACAACAATGATAATAATCATAACAATATTGTAGATAATAGCGTATATATTTAACATTAAATGGCAGACAACAGCAAAGGCGAGGCGAATGTGAAATCAGAAGGTGTCGAAAGAGGAGCGCAAAGAGTGAGACAAAGGAAGAGACGGAGGAGAGCGGGTGTATTGGCTGGACATGGATGCCGTTGATGAAGCTAGCTTTGCTAGATATTCGTAGCCTGCAGCTAAACAAATTCTTTGGTGCCAGTGTTTGGACTATTCGTATGAATGACGCATTGAAATTGAGTGCAACAGCACTGATGGAGATGCTATTGCCACTGTTGCATGGTGGATTGTATGCCGGTAATGGCGTTGATTATGGGAATAATACGACTATATTTGCGTTGGTGGCTGCTCAAGTGAAGCGAAATGAAGCTGCAATTGCCAGGCAGCCAACCATGCAGCCATACATACATACATACATGCATGGATATTTGCCAACATGAAGAAGCAGTTGTATCTAATAATTAGGTATGTATGTACATATATATTGTAGTACGTCTATCGCCCCTTGCTCTTGCTCTCTTGCGCCTGTGTGCCTTTTTACTTGTAGTTAATCGTTTATAGGCAATTCTAGAAACAGGAATAAAAAACAAACAAAAAAATAAAATAAAAACATGGCATCTATTAATTACTGCTGCTGCATCATTGGCTGTCTGCTGAGCTCATAATTTTTTAATGGCGCAAATTACTAAGCAAATGAAGCATTCACTATCGGTGCACTACACATGTGCCACCAAACATACACATGCACGCACACATCCAATTGCACGAGCTCATTGGCATCGGCGCATCTGCATACGCGAGTATCTGAATGTGGTTAGCGCAGCGGCAGTGGAGCGGAAAAATAGGATTTAAATGTTGCATCGCACATATGACAGCTGTGTGGCGTGTCAAAAAATATGCTCATAAAATTATATGTGTGTATGTATGTATCTTCGTGCATATGTACAAGTATGTCATGCACGCGATTGTATTTGCGCGGGTGTTGCCACAGCAGTGGGCATGTTGAGATTATTCTTCAATTTTTTTGCATTAAAGGAAGTAGAATAAAGTCGTATTCGTAAAATAGTCTACTACGAAAATGTTGTTTCTAATTTTTTGACAAATTACCTACAGATAATTATGTCAAAAAGTAATCGTACCATGTGGAAAACGGCTTAAAATTATAATATACATACAGTGATGGGCAAAAGTTTACACACACACACAAAAGTTCATTAAAACTACTGTTGATACCGCTTTTATCGCAACGTTTTTCTTATCACAATGAAATTATTTAAAAAATCCATTCTTTAAAATAAATTTACAAAATTATTATTACACGAGTGCATACACTGTATGTGTGCTGTGTACGTAAATATGAAAACAAATTTAACAAAACCATTTTTTTTTAAGATTTTGATATTTCTCTTCAAAAGCTTTTCTGCGCCCACGTTCACCTCACTATTGTCCGAAAATATTTTTCGTCGTAACTTCTTTGTTCAATTTGAAAAAAAGTACTGTAGGACAGATCCGGAATGTTGGGTTGATGACCAATTTCTGTGTCTCTCGCTGCTTTCAATAAATCCCTCGAATCACGAGCTGTGTGGTTGGGCGCATTGACTTGAAAAAACACACCAACTTCTCACGTCCCTTCTGTGCAACTACCGCTTTCGCGATTTTGGTCGAGTTTAACAAAGCGCCCCAGTAATTTCTTTCAAGTGCTAACCGGCGCCAGTTGGACATAACAAGCCAAGGGAAGTGAAACCAAGTCCTTCTCCATCTGATCTTTCTAACGCAGAGGAGGCTTCTTCATTCTCTGCTACCACCAGCTGGTACCGCATCGAATACTTTCAGAGCCGGAGTGTTTGTATCCATTCGGACGACATGACCGAGCCAACGTAGCCGCTGGATCTTTATTCGCTGCACTTTGTCTATGTCGTTGTAAGCTCATATAGCTCATTATTGCATCGCCTGCTATACTCGCCGTCGCTAACGTGTAAAGGTCCAAAAATTTTCCGCAGCACCTTTCTCTCAAGCAATCGAATGGACGCCTCATCGGATGTTATCATCGTGCAAGCTTCTACCACATACGTAAGGACGGGCAAATTTAGTCCAAATCAGTCTGAAACAATTCGAACACACACTGTCATTACAACTCCCCAATCGCTACTACTTGTCGATCAATGTGAGTATTTGTGGTACCCAAACGCATTAAATTTTTCCATTTGTAAATGTTCTTGCAAGATCTTCCATCTTCTTTTTCGGCTTAAAACTGTAGGTTCTACCATTTGTGGAACAACATCAAGACGCATACCAAAAATAGGAGGAGGAGCTCAGTCAAACTTCTACCAGAAGTGTACGCGCCGATTATTTATTTATTGTATTTTTTATGAAGGTATAGATCCTCAAAAATGTATCCCGTTTCGTCAACGATTTATATAGGCATATTTTCATTTTTAACAAGTAATTTAATCACTGCGCAGTATTAATGAACCAAATGAAAAAAAAGTTTTTATTCCAGCAAAGTCATATATATAATTGATGTTATCAGTAAGAACTTTTGGCCGTGAACTTATAAGCCGTCTTTCGTATTTGCATGTTATCACAATCCTTATGGAGGGTGTATATCTCCTCAAAACATCATATAAGTCTTTCCCTTGATTAAAACAGTGGTGGAAGCCTTCTACCAACAACTCCTCCTGGATGCATTCCACTCCTTTCAAACTTTGCTTCAACACAGTTTGCACCTTAGGAAACATACCGAAGTCCAACGCCGGAAGATCCGAAAAGTAAGGCGGACTGCTTACGGCTATCTCCGTTCTACTTAGGTAGATACCATTGGCAGTCAATGAGATATGAGCGAGAACACGCTTGGTCCTCCAAAAATCGAGTAGGTTTCTCTTCATTATTTTACTGAGCTCAGATGATTAACAATTTGGCTCACAAAGGGGTCAGTAAAGATGTAGGTATAATTCCAATCCAATGTGCTAATACAAACATTTTTGTGAGTTTCTTACTGTTCAAATCTTTGTTGCTCTTTTATTGCACATTTTAACAGCTTTAATGTGTACCAAGGTAACTGCTATACTGATTTTCTTACAGAAACTAGAAATACCGCAATCTATAGGGAATTACTTACTCTAAACAGCTGGCGGTACGCTTTTAGCATAAACATACTTCTATTATAGTAAACTCAATATACTTATTTATTGGCCACACCTCGCTAATCAACTGTGGTTTGGTGGTAGGTGTTGTTAGAATAAGTAGGTGAGGCTATGCAGCCCACAACGACAAATTTCGGCCAGATTAAAAAGGCCTCTTGCGATACCACAGGTATTAGAAACCGGGTATCTTTTCACTAAGTACTGAGGTTTTGTCTGACAAAGGCCCCTTATCTTGCAGTTAACTCCGGTCGACCTAGAGCAAGCGGCAGCGGACTTTGAAGCAAGGCTTTACAGCAGAGTGTGTAAAGCGAGTCCTTTTTGCATAGACTTCGATGTAGATTTCTAGGTACGTTTTAAGAAGAGATTGGAAGAGAGCATTTTTCAACGGAAGATCTTAAGAAATGGGATGAGAATGTATTCTGACAGCCATACCAGAAGGATCTGTTTGCACTTACATCCCATGTACTCAAATCTAAGCTAATTAGGAAAAGCAACCTGGAATTATACTCCTAATCTCAGTTAATAATCAACTCTCTCATAAGCCAAAGAGGAATTTAATGATACTTTCTTTAACTGTCAAGAAGGAGGTGATCAGATAGACGTATAAAATAACTGCGAGATCTTTGAGTTACTTATTGCTTAATGAGGACAACTGGTGAAAAAATAAGCCAAGGAACGGCGTATTGATACAAATGTCAAACTGCACTGAACGCTAAGAAGGCATACTAGAAAAAGTACAATAAGAGGCCTAGAGTCCAATAAAATGCCGTTGTCCTACATAAAAATGAAACCAATATCCAGTGCAGCGAAATGGATAATTGAATAGATTCCGTCGGAACGTATGGGTACCGGGACATTATGGAGAATTTAGATTTACTGTGGAACAAAAGCCAACATGTAGGCTGTACAATTGGTAAGCCATTATCGCCATAGGTTTTGTAGAAACCATTAGGTGAATCTTAGACCTCGTGTACAAAAGACACAAAGATGAAGAGGAATGGATCAGTTTTTGTAATTCGGCAACAACTCTTTGACATTCAAATCACTAAATCGAAATAAAAAAAAACAAATATGCTGCTAAGCCGAAGTCTTGTGTTTCAAATAATGATCGATTGGCCTACTAAAATTCAATAAGCAATATATTTAGGTATCTCCAATTTTTTTTATTTATTTAAGTCTATGATTACAAGAATTTTACAGACTATATTTGTACATTACATATATTTACTTATATTTATTTCAACTCATGGAGTAAAAAATATGTTTACAGACAACCTAAAAATTTGGCCAAATATTTATTAAATATATGGGCTTAGATGAAACCATCGTGATTGGGGAAAAAGAAATCCCGGTAGATGAGTGTAGTGATCGATATCGATGAGGTATCGATCAAACAATTTAAAGTTTATGCTCGTTGCCAAAGTGTTAGTTCACACTAAAACATTATTTCCATGTTTTTTGTTTGTTCCATTCAATTGTGTTAACAATGGAAGTCAACAAAGAGAAAATTCGGTTCATTTTACAGTTATTTTTTGATAAAGGCGAAAATGCATGCTAGACCGCTGACATTGTGAATGGTGCCGATACAGAAATAATCGAAGTTGGCCAGCATGTTAGTAGTCATTGCATCGCCCAGGATCCTAAGCTCGACCATAAAATAAAATATTTTTAAACCATTAGCGAAGGTATTAACCCTTACGAGCATGGTGGGAAGCCAGGTTCCCACCTTCTTTTTTCTCAACTTTTCTCTACAGATTTGATATTTATGAAAATGGGACCGAGAAAATTTATTTATATGATAATCCATATATCAAAGAATGTAACTGAAACTAAGAAAATTGTTTTGCGTGAATTTATAAACAATTACAGATAAACAAATTGAAAAAATCGTCTATTTTCAGGAAAAAATTCATTTTTCAACAAAGTACATAATGCATAAAGATGGGACATGATACTATAAGGTTTTGGGGTTGCTGATTACGAATCTGAAGTCAGATTTGAGAAATTCAATATGGCGGATACAAAATGGCGGACATATTTTTTGAAAAATTGTTGGATACTCACCAAGTTTGATATTAGGGAGTTTTTGGGGTCGCTGATTACGAATTTTGGGTCAGATTTGAAAAATTCAAAATGGCGGATACAAAATGGCGGACATATTTTTTGAAAACTTGTTGGATACCAAAAACTCCCTAATATCAAACTTGGTGAGTATCCAACAAGTTTTCAAAAAATATGTCCGCCATTTTGTATCCGCCATATTGAATTTCTCAAATCTGACTCAAGGTTCGTAATCAGCGACCCCAAAAACCCCTAATGTCAAATTTGGTAAGTTTCCAAAAAATTTTTCAAAAAATAGGTCCGCCATTTTGTATCCGCCATATTGAATTTCTCAAATCTGACCTCAGATTCGTAATCAGCGACCCCTGAAACCCTTAAAATTACATGAAATCATAAAAGCGGTTGGTAAGTAAAATGTGTGCTTCAAAGGGTTAATTGCGTGAAATGAAAATCTAAAGCCTTGAAAAGCGTTGACACCATAACAACTTTTAGAAAAGCAATTTAAAGAATTCCGAATGGTGAAGAATTCTAATAAAGGCAATATTTCTTAAAAGAGAAGGGCAGCCAATAGAGCCAATTATGATGTTGAAAGTTTAGGAAGGCTAATTAGTTGGCATCAAGAATAATAAGCAGGTAGTGGTGGAGACAAATTTAGTGAGCCGGGTTCGTAAGCGTCTGCCAGTGTTGGCGGATGAAAGCTAACATCGAATATGAGCGCGAAAGAGTATAATCGACATGACCTGAAAGACTTTATTGATGTTAAGAGTCAACTGATTTTTGCAGCACCATTCATTGATTCTACAATATTTTGTCGGATTGCAGATTGGCTGAACTGCGTAAATCTGCGATGGGGGCAAATATTTTATTTTTTTATTGTAATTTTGCAAGCACTTAATGAAATCTATGATACTCTTGATCTCAACTTTGCTATGCCGAGATCCCTGTTTGTGTCTAAGATTATATGTTTCTAAATATTTATAACAAATCACTTGTAATTAGTTAGTAAGAAATTACCATTAAGCTCTTCTATATTTCTTGTCTGAAAAGTTTTGTAATCAAACACTTAATAATAAAGAAATAAAATTAAAATAAATTTTACATTTTCAAATTTTTACAAAAATCAAGTGCTGTTTTTTTTTTTGAGTATTAACACACAATAGCTTTCTTCCAAAATTCTAACGCTCCTCTAGGCGACAGCTTATTTACCACCAGAATACGAAGAAAATTTTACTGGCCTGCCAAAACTTTCAGAGCAAACAACCTACACCAAAAACATGCTCAACCAGACTATTTTGCTGCCCATAAATTTATCCCTCGCTTTGTTATGAATTTCACATCTCAGTTGTTCCTTATTACTTCAAAGTGGATTGTAATTTCATTCCATAAGTTCCGCGTTTCGTTGCTTACGTCGCACATCCCACAGCTTCATTCTTAGAAAGTGATTTCCCAACTGCTGCTTCATGTGCAGCAAACGCAGTTTACAAACAAATTTTACATTTTCAAATGCAGTGCAACTTCCAGCTGTTGACATGTGGTGGAACGTATTTATTTTTGTTTATACTTTGTTGTTATTGCGGCATTGCTTTTGCACAATGTTGCGCATTTACTTTTGTTGAGAAATAAGCACAAACAGTGTTGAGATACAATGAAGTGTGTAGATACATGTTGCTTGGCGGCTTGTTGATAGAAAAGCTGCTAGACGAGATACAAAGCGACCAATGGCTGTTTGTATGACATGCATGTATTTTTTTCCAATAATATAGATTTCGTTTATGGAAAACTGAACCAAGAATTTTTTTTTATAATAAAATAATCAGAGGTTAAATCTTGTTGTCTTCCGACATAAGGGAAGAAAACAAACATAAGAATGAAGGATTTTAGAGAATTTATTTCAGTCTTTATTATGAAAACTTACTTATTTTTAGAGGGCGTAGAAGGAAATACATAGACATGTATATAGGACAAAACTAAAATTAAACCGAAAATAAACAATGAATTTTAATAAAACAATATAAAATAATATTAATAGCTTGGATGTACTCCCTTTTTTATTGTACATACATATGTAGCTGATACTAGTCGTCATGGCATCGAATTTACGAGTGACTGAAGAGCACTTAGGACGGTTTATTCTTATTGAATAACTGGTTTAAAGTGTAATAGTCTAATAAACTTGCGTTTGCATTTATAAACTTTCCTGCTAAGAATACTCCAGAAGTTATCCATTGGACTTAAGACTAACTGCGGGCCACTTGAGCACAGGAATATTTTTCGACGCGAAAAACTCCTTTGTACGCTTAGCGCAGTGGATTGGAGCATTGTCCTGTTAATTCGAAAACTCACCGTGAAATTCTTCAGCAAAATTCATTAAAAAATTATCCAAAACCTCTTCATAAATTAAACAGATTGGAGTATTGGCACGGTAGCTAAAAGAACACCTGATCATAAGCAAACCGCCGTAGAAGTTTCGCGAATATCTCTCAAATACTTTTAACAACCATTAGGCCCATCGAGGCTAATTTTTTTTTTTCGCCAAAAATGATGGATTGCCATATATCATCCCAGAACGTAGGCTATCGACGAATTCGAGGCTTGCTGCTTTGTAACGCGTTGTAAGCTTCGGTTTCGCCAGTCTACGCGTATTTTGACACTTTAAATTCGAATCTTCGCTAAAAATTTTCTGTTTCTTCGTAACATTGAGAGAAAGTTCACCTCTAATTTGGTTAAGGCTGATGTGGTCTAACGTGTTGGTCCGTGGGAGCTATTTTATTCCTCTCCTACCGTACATACCTGGAAGGAATTCCCCTATCCACCACCTGGGAACGTTACCTCTAGAGGTTACAAGCTCTCCCGAGGGAACGAATTTGGAGGAATCAGGGATGAGCCAAAGACTGATTGGACGAGCGTAAGTATATGTAGGTGTGCAATAAGTGCGCAGAATTCTGCTGCCGAGTCTCCGATGACGTGGCAGCTGAAGAGACTCTCACTATTTTGCTACGGATGGCAGGCGCTTTCTCATAAAAATCGTCTCCCGGATAAAAAGACAATACTGCCATAAATTAAAGAAGAAACTCCAATTATACACGTTTTATGAATAGGTATATTATCAATAGTAACTACAAATAACGCTAATATGAAAAACTGTTCTGTGTTAATAGAAGAGAAAGTACGATCGAGAGTACTATTTACTCAGAGTAATGAGCCTATAAAACATATTTTCCTTTTCTGATTGTGTAGTACCATCAACACACAAGCTAAGTATTCTATCTCCACCCCTTACAATGGTTTTAAGCGTTAGCGCTGATTCAAACTGAGGTTTGCACGAACTATTCTTTTCATTCAAGCTCGAAGACGTTGAGTGTATATTAGGGCGGGTCGATTTAAAAATCGCTCATTGCTCTGTGAAAATCGTATTCTAGGGATCAAAATAAGAAACTTTGCCGAAGGAACCATACCTCTAAAACGAGTTCTGATGTCCCCCAATTTGGGTCGAACTTTTTAGTTTCTTTTCTCATGTAAAGGCCAAAAATGGTGATATTTTCAAATGATTGTATGGGGAACCCCCCAGGGGAGCTCCAGGGGCTGTGCCACTGGCATTTGTGGATCGGTCGTCCAGAGTTAGTGGGGGTCGGTCATACATTTGGACTCGATTGGTGCACTCTAAATGGGTCAAAGTGGGGTTTTTCGTTCGACCCAAATTGGGGGACATCAGAATTTATTTTAGAGGTATGGTTCCTTCGGCAAAGTTTCTTATTTTGATCCCGAGAATACGATTTTCACAGAGCAATGAGCGATTTTTAAATCAACCCGCCCTAATATACACTCATCGTCCCATGAAAGTGTGCACCATATATTGACAAGTTTTGACTACTTACTTGTTTATTTCTTAATTTCAATTATTCTTTTATAAAAACACAGTTCATACTACAACAAAAATCATATGAAGCAAAGTCTCAAACTGAATTTGTAACAATTCACCAAATTTTTATCTGAATTTCCAACTTTTTTCTCAGAACTTCTGAAAAAGTGTCAAGTATGCAATTTTATAGCTGCTTAAATTTATATAGCTCATTCGCAGTCTTGTGCATTTTCTCCATTTAACACCTACTCCACATTTTTTTATATGGAAGAAAACACCCAGAACCGTCAGCAGAAAAAATTATCGAAAATCAACGCAATTTTTGAACCACTTGAAACTTGCACTATATTGTATTAAAATAATTTAGAAAACTGCATACCCAAAATTTTTCTAAAAATTCTGAGTGAAAATTTTGAAATTTTGATGAAAATTTGCCGAATTCTTACAAATTTTGTATAAAATTTGAAGCTTTGCACTATATGGTTTTTGTTATAATATGAACTGTGTTTTTATAAGAAAAAAAAATAATTGAAATTACAAAATAAATAAAACCAAAATGTCTTTTTTCTTTTGACGCTGACGTATTTCTATGGCTCTTTGTCACTGGATTCGAAAATCTCAGCTCAAACTCATCAAGTCTGCACATCATTTACGCTAATACAATGGACTTACGACCTATAAACGCATCATTCCTTCCATGAGAAAACAAAAAGCAAAAGAGAGGCGAGGGAATGGCATTATAAAGTGCTTAAAACGTAATCAAGCTGAAATTAGAGGAGAAAGCCGCATTTTAAATCAGAGGATAAGCACTCGCATACGCGTTCGCCAAAAATTAAAACAAATAATGTAGCATACGCACATGTGCACAAACACACATACAATATAAAAGTAGATATAGCCAGCTTTACGGCACCATATGAGCACTTTACACGCACGTACGCCAGATACACCAGCGCCTCTCTAATTAACTTCATTGAAAAGTTTAAACAATCTTGTTATAAACGCAGCCAGAACGAATGATAGTAACCAGCAAAGAACAACAACAAATACATAAGCGCCATGTTGGTGAACAAATATAAGAACAGCAAGTACATCTATAATAACTACTGTTACAAAGTTAATAAACAAGATTTTTTTTAACTAAAAACCACAATCCGGTGAAGTGGAGTGATATGAAGCGCAGCGCAACAGTGCACACTAATCTCCACCACCCCCTTATCGACGCGCTCATACCACTAACTGGTGACCGCTAAAATTCATTGCAAAAGACGATAAATTTTGGGGCAATGCATGCAGCGCCAACAATAACAAGCTCACAAGTCAACCAAGAGAACAATAGTAGTGATAGTTACGAAATCAACAGCGGCAACAACAATGTAGTGCATTGTGCGGCAGGCAAGCTGGGCGTATGTAGTTAACCTAATCAACGGTAACCGCAACTTTGTGGCGGCCGCATCGCATCGCCAACACTAATTTCCGCCAGTTTACTGGGCAATGCTCTTCTGTTACGTATGAACATAGTTTGGCCGGGGGGGGCTGTCAGTTTGGTCGCGTCCAATTAAGTGGTGCGCTTGCCGCAGTCTGCGGTTGCGCATGCGTAATTTGCTACGAAAAATCAGTTTTATAGACGAAATTTCATTTTCATGCTTTGTTCTTATTTGGTTTTAATTTGATTCTGCGTGTTTTTCGTTGTAGATTTTGTGTTTGATTTCTATTTTGGTTTTCTTTTTTAAGAATAATTTTCTTTTTTAAAAATGCATTTTGAAAAGTTGGCAGGTATAATTTAACGACGAATTGAAGCTGCATGAATACCTAAGAGCGCATTTCTTTTTACAAGGATAACGTTTCGAAAACCTAACTCCTCCTTAAAAATGTTTACATGCCCGTTGTACTGTATTGCTCACGAAATTTGAGCGTTAAACTCTATCGTTTCTTCCTCATTTAGTGCGGTTGGTGTGGATTGCAACATCTTGGCACCGCCCTCCTTCTTTGCTATCTCATTCCCTCACCTTCTGATATTTGGGTCAAGAGTAATGTTAGTGTATTCCCTGGTTTCTTCAGGATATTCATCAAGACAGCTGCTTCAGGTAGAGACGATCGTCTAACCGATCTTGAATAAAATACTGAAACGAGATCACTGAAGGGGAAAGAAAAAGGAAAAATTTCTGGCAGAAAAAGGAAAAAAGTGCCGTCATTGAGAGAGATTTTTAAACAATTAAAATTATAAAAAGTAATAAGTGAACTTTTAAATGCAACGGAAAAACTCCGAAGCGTTACGTACCAATTTTTTGGCACCAAGTTTCTGACTATTCACATTGCTCGTGAAAAGTTTTCCCCTCTTCTCTCTCTTTCGCCACCCCTTTCTCTCTCTCTCTCTCTGCCCTCCCTCTCTCATAAAAAGCAGTGATTGTGCTCCACGCCTTGAAGGAAAGTTGCAACAACAAAATTCGTAATGAGCGGCACCTCTTTGGTTAAAAATCGCAAATAGAGGTTAAACTAATTGATTAGCGTGGGGAAAAGTATGGCAACCGAGGATTCATGGAGTATTACTTGAGCTTCTGGTTACACTTGATTCTAGATTTGCATATTTGAGTTTGATAAGCTCTCAGTGTCGGCCACCGTAGCCAAATGTGTTGGGGTGTGCCTACCATTCGAAATTTGGAGAGAACGTAGGTTCGAATCTTCGTGAAGAAAAAGTGTTTTCTATTAGCAGTCGCCCCTCGACAGTCAATAGCAAATATCCGAGTGTATTTCTGCCACGAAAAAGCTCCTAAAAAACAAAATTAATAACTCCCGTTCGGAGTCGGCTTGAAACTGTAGCTCCCTCCATTTGTGAAACAACATCAAGACGCACGCCACAAATAGGAGGAGGAGCTCGGCCAAACACCCAAAAAGGGTGTACGCGCCAATTATATTTATGTATATAAGCTCTCAGTGTGGCACCGCTAAACTGATTTAGGCAAAATCATTGAGTTTTGTGGCCCGGTGGACTCTTGAGGGGAGCCACTCTTATTAGAAGAGGTCAACGTTGAAGCGAGGTGCAATGCACGATTTATTTGAGGGATGAGCGCTTGATAAAATGTATTCATAGAGTGAGCTCTTTAACAGGTCGTTAATCGGCTCTGAGCGAATTTGACAGAATCAGCTGATGTGCTGACGTCACTTGAGGTGTGTTTACAAAAGAACTGAGATTGTGCTGGTGATGTACGAAAAAAATCAACCAATGGCAATTCGTTGCTATCTGAGCAACGACTTATTGGACGAGTGTGTGAATATACTATATATAATATCTATATGCACGCGCGCCTAATTGCTAGCCTCAGTAGGTATGTTGGTGTGCGGGCACTTTCGCGGTTTATTAATACGGCCACTGGCCTCTCCATTTGCTGATTACCTTTGGTGAATAAAATTTTTGCTCCTCGTATATGTCACTATCATTTACGCACACAGTCATGCACTAAAACAAACTCATATGTATGTTTGTATTTATGTATCCACATGCAGCTTTATATGCGCCCCTCGATTGTCCTTTCAGTCGTTGCCACATACACTTTACGACCATTATTAATTTAGTATTAATCCCTTTATCGGCCGCTTAGTTGGCGGTTGCTCGTTGTAAGGGATTGAATACCTCGGCTTCCGGGGATTATTTTGAGAGTGCGTGTATTACATACATACAGATATGTACTCAAAACATAATTATACTTGCATAAGTGTGTATGTATGCGCTTTGTGAGTTAAATTATAATGGCAATCGGTTATGCATGCTGTGCACATATTTACGCACATATAAGGGCATATATTTCCCGAATTCGAAGTACATGAATATCTGTTATCAGTGCTTAACCGCTTGTTTAAAACACACAACGCCATGTTAATATTGGGTATTCAGAAAAGTTAGGCAACAAATACAAGTTTTGCAAATTCCAAATATACATACAAAGCGTCTGGGCAACATTGTACTTAGTTTCAAAGCTGATATTTTGACGATTTACATAGAACAAAATTTTTTTAATTAATTTGCGTTGCAACAGCAGTGAAATTGTTGAACTTTTTTGCCACATTTCGGTATATGGTATTACTATATAAAGCGGATAATGTGGCAAAATTTTACTACATTCACAAGAAAGTTGGACGTATCCAACAAAAGCCCTTGCTTGAGGTTCTGACATAATTGTCGATCCGTGTTGGCATTGAGTCCAACGCTGGATAGGTTAGCTACAAATGTGTTTGCAACAATAAAAAAATCGGCAAGAACATGCAACGATGCACCATTTCGTTGCCTCTGAAATTCGACAACCGCTCGGGGCAGGACAACAACAAATACACCATTTACAGTCTGCCTGATGGACGCGTGATATAGAGTTCCCCTATATACAACAAATGTGGGGAATTTAAAAAGCACTTGTTCTTCCTTCAAAATGAGTTCCGCGTATGAACAACGATTTCGAGCAGTGTTTCTATGTACACATCTGAAGGTTCCAAAAATGTCATTATTTGAAAAAAGTGATAAATAAACGGCATACCGAACTTTAAAACGTTGACGACTTCCTCGGACGAGGCCCAAAAAAATACCTCTCCAGAAGCAAGATCAAAAAACCAATTTTTTGTTTGTGACAAATCCTATCTTATCGCTGCATGAAGCTGAAGCAGTTTTAAGGAAAAGGAGTGCTAATGTATCCAAAGACACGATTCGGGGACGCTGCTTTTATTTTGGAAAAAGACGTGCAAGGGCGAAGGCAAATTCAGAACGAAATTGGGCAAAAGTTAGATACACGAAAAAAAAACTTCCTTTTGGACGTGTACTGGTGAGAATCGACCAGTTCAACGAACCGATAAGCATACAGTTAAGGTTCATGTTTGGAGCTGCTTCTTCGAAAAAGGATTTTGGCATTTTTTTTATGTCTGTCACCAATTTGAATGCACTTTTGTTGAATAAAATTTACCTGAAAGCATTATTCCCATCACAAGCAAAGATGTTTGGAAGAACTAACCAACCTTGGATTTTACAAGAAGACAATAAGCCCAAGTATCAAGCTTAGACACATCGCCTAATATTTCCCCTTTCCCCCTATTCAAGGCACTTGAGGTTATATTCCCATCTTTCACTTTTATTTTCCATACGAGAAGCATGCAGTTAAATCGCGGAGTCACCAAAAACGTTCACGTGCACCTAGGAGCACTGTGTACAAAATTTATCATCCAATATTATTTTTGAATCACTTTTTTACTAAATGAAAAAAAATGAGTTTGGGTGATCGAAATCTTTGTTTTGACTTTTACGCACTCTTTTGCTTTGTACACTGCAGCTGCCTAGTTCACAAATATCAAATACGATTGACTCTTCTCTCTCATTTGGACTGAAGCGGTGATTTGTGAATTGTTAAGTGGACGTCACTATTACACATGTCTGCAAGCACCAATTACAAGAACAATTGGTGATATTTCTTTTGTATTTCTTCGCGCTGAATCTGGCAATTGGCGCAACATTTTGGTAGCGGCCAAGACCTACCATCGGTTGTAGTTGCCAGCTAAGTAAGTCATTAAAAAAATAAAGCTTAAAAATTAGTTTTTAATTCTAAAACTCAACAAAAATTTATTATTTCTGATAAATAAATAACACTTGAATTAATCATTTTTTCCAAGCGAAGAAAGCTATAAAAAATTTGTTTTTATAAAAAAATTCAACGCGATATAAGCGATTTGTTAAAAAAATCAAAACGTGATTCTTAATAATATTGTTTACAGATATCGCACAAAAAGTTTTAAATCGTAAAAGATCCATAAAGAGTCTCAAAAAATTTGCTCCTGCGTATATAAGTATATCCACAACATAAATATGTATATATTTTCACTGAAAATTTCAAAGTAATGATTATATTCAGTTTCTGATTAAAACTCCAAGCCAGATAGTTTTTTTCTATTGTCATGCCGAGCGCTTGCGGCAAAAACAATGAAACGCTGTCATTAATGTGCGATGAAATAATATTGAACTTTCTCATCCATACTTTATATAACTGGTAAAAAACCCTTTGCACATTCCCATCTGAAACTCTAATCTGGCATCCTTTCCATCAATTCTAAATAGGACATAGGGTAGAGCGAGCTCAGAAAATAATTCTCAAATTTTTCTAGCGTGCGTTGCGTTTCCCGCAACCTTCCTCCTATACCTTCATATAATGCACGTTTGTTGCTGCTCAATTTAGAATCGCTGGAAAAAAGAAAATCAATACTATCTTTAACTTTTTTTACATTATCTAAGAAGTTTGTGACTGTCCAAGATTTTAGGAAAGAATAAATTTGTACATAAGAATGTTCCGCCGAGGTATCTTTCTGTCTCGTTGCCTTTCTTTGCTGATAATGAAAGAACGTATTATGCCCGCAATGCTGCTATCGGCAGAACCGTCTGTGAATATAATCAAATCTCGACATCATTTGATCTTGATTTTTCCGTGCCTAAAACAATGTTTTTTTTTTTAATTCGATAATATTTTTCCAATAGTCTGTAAGAAATGATTCTTTCATAGACTTAACAAGGAAAAGAGTAAATAAATTTTCCTAATTTCTGCACTAAAATCTTCCAATTCATCAAATACTCGGTCTACCTAAAATAGTAAATCTACGCCTGGCTAGCGCAGGATATAGCACAAAAGGCGCGGGATTACCCCTTCCTCATTAGCAGCATTTACTGGACACTGATCTAATCAGACCGAAGCCTCCTATAATCTCAATGGCGCAGACAGCTAAGAAAATATAATATTTACGAACTCATTGCGGCATCTACAAATAGCAGCGAAATGGTTTGCTAGTTCTCGTTCAAACAAATTCTGTGCTTCAAGAGAGATTACCAAAGCAAATAATTACGATAATAGTTTTGCGAAATTTTAGGGCAACGAAAAGTGCTGCTTTCTCATCATCCGTAAAGTAAAATTATTACCAAATTTTTTAGGTACCCAATATTTTCTTTTGAACAGGGACATACACATATATTTGCATCTGCATTGTTTGCGTGTGACTTGTTTGGTTTGGCTTTATTGATGCGGCTCAATTTTATCTGACATTCACAATTAACGTAGCTCAGCGAGAGTGGATTAAAAGGCCGAACTCAATTCATACAAATGACAACATTTTATATGTATGTATATGTAAATAAATTATAGAAACACATGAGATACACATACATAGATGTACAATATGTTTATGTAATAAAGTACACACATACTTAAATTTAATTGCAATACATACATATATGTGTGTGTGTATTATGAGGGAATTCTATAAAGATTTAAAAATGGATGAGCTTCTAGGTGCAAACATTTTGAAAAAGTACTCTAATTCACAAATTAAAGGATAATAGAAAATAATGGGTGTTTTTTTAGCTGCATGAGAACTATCGATATTGATAACTATAGTTTGATAGCTGAAAATGGCTAACTGTGTTGACATTTTTGTTCGGTAAAGTTTGGCTAGTCATCATGAATCGTTTAACAGCAGAACAACGCTTCTAAATTGGGGGGAAATTTACTTTGAATAAAAAATAGATCTGTTCGCGAAGTTCATAGAGGACTGGAAGCATCACCGGTTCTTATTTCTTTCGAAATGAGAAAGTAGCTGCCCTTACGATGAATGGCGAGCACTATCGAGTCGTGCTGACTGGATTTTTGTTTTCAAAAATTAATCAGCCAAACATCGATGACATTAGGTTCCACCAGAGCTTAAAAATCAGTTTATTGCAATATTCAATCCACCATTGACGCCGTACGGTCAGATTTATTGTAAAAAGTAGTCAAAAATTAGACTGATCGAATAGATCAGTAAGTTATAGCCGCGGCGGATATATACCGGATATCATATTAACAAAATAAATCCCATGAAATTATCTACTAGTTTATAATACAAAAAGTCATTCCAACAATATTTCTGTTTTGTACAATCCTATTAAGTTTTCAAACTTTTAAAAAAATACCCGACATAATTGGATAGGATGAGAGTGAATAGCATAAGATAAAGGGTGATCAGATTGGAGGTACATTTTCCAATAGGATATGTTGTTTGACAGATCACGCGTAACTACTGTTAACTAAACTTTTTTTCAGTTTTCGTTGACATTGCATGCGGAAAAGACCTACGCATCAACAACATTTAAAAATTCGTAAAATTGTATTACGAAAATCGACGCTATGTGAGAAGTGTTCATCGCGCGCTCTGTCCAACTTATGGCGCTCCCATTTTTAGCTTAATGGGTACGTCTATAAGCAAAACTGCCATATTTGAGCTGAAAAGCAACCCGAAGCCATTCAAGAACAGTCATTAAATCCATTCAAAACAAGCCTTTGGTGCGGCCTATGGACTAGAGGAATCATCGGACCATATTTCTCTAAAGTCGAGGCTGGCGCCAATGTAAAAGTGAATAGCGAACGCTATCGCGCCACAATAAACAACTTTTCGATGTCGAAAATTGAACTCTGTGATCTTCACATATTTGGTACTAAGAATCCAACAAGACAGCCCTACTTTATGTACAGCCCGAGAAAAAATGGACTTACTGCGTTCGTAGTTTCCTCAACCCCAAAAACGTATCCCTTCCATCCTTACTCCCGCACAATAGTTTGCGCATTATTTGCAGTGAGGCTGGTAAACCAAAATACAAAGGAAAACACACAGTTACACATTGCATCAGTGGCGCCAGCAAGACGAAGCGGCCGACCGCGGTAATAGCGCAGGCACACCAAATTTAGCGAAGTCTTAAACTTCTGTGCGATCCTTCTGCCAGAAAATTATGAGACACAGATGGCGCTCCAAGCAGTTAGAAGGCCTTGTTCCTAAGCAACGACAGGTGGGCATTCCCACTGCTTAGGACTGGTAGCGGCAGGCTAATCACCTACCCTGTCAAAAACCAAAAACAGATTAACGAAACCAACGCAAGACTGATTCTTGTCGGGGCCCTATGCTCCCGAGAAAATGACAAAATGAATGGTTCTTATTTTATTTCAGTTTAAAATCTGATACCTGTAAATTGATCACCCTTCAGAATGAAATAGGATAAGATGAAATGAGTAGTGTAGGAAACTAAAGCTGAGCACAGGATAGGAAGAGAAATAGCATTGTATAGGAGGATAAGGAAAGATAAGATAAAATAGGAGGGATCACGGTAATGTGATACAAAATCTGGATATCAAGCAAACCATGGAAAAGAGCAAGTTACGAGCCAGATATAATAAATATAGTCCTGCTTCTAGCGGTCGGTTAAATTTTTGATTACTCGATATGAAGTTTCGTATCTCTTTTTGGTTTTCGACTTCAAATTCCTATTTCAAAGTCACTTAAAGAGTACTGTTACAAAGCCTTATTCTATGATTGTTTTTATTAGGCGATCCCTCTCAGATTTTAGCGATGCTTACACCTTGAAACTAGTACTCTCCTCACTGCTTCGCCTTAAATTAAAATCCGCTGTTTTAATTCATTTGAAAAAGACCCATGAAAGGAGAATCGACACACACCATCTTTTCGTCGACTTCAAAGCTGCATTCGACAGTACGGAAAGGAGTTACTTGTCTGCCGCGATGTCTGAATTTGGCATCTCCGCAAAACTAATACGGCTACGCAAGATGACGTTGCTCAACACCAGCAGCGGCGTCAGAGTTGGGAAGGACCTCTCCGAGCCGTTTGATACCAAACGAGGTTTCAGACAGGGTGACTCGCTGTCATGTGACTTCTTTAACCTGATGTTGGAGAGCATCGTACGAGCCGCAGAACTTAATCGCTCAGGCACAATATTTTATAAGAGCGTACAATTGTTGGCATATGCCGATGATATTGACATCATTGGCCTCAACAACCGCGATATTAGTTCTGCCTTCTCCAAACTGGATAAAGAGGCAAAGCGAATGGGTCTGGTGGTGAGCGAGGACAAAACGAAGTACCTCCTATCTTCAAACAAATAGTCGGCGCACTCGCGTATCGGCACCCACGTCACTGTTAACAGTTATAATTTCGAGGTTGTAAAAGACTTCGTTTATTTAGAAACCAGCATTAACACCGATAACAATGTCAGCCTTGAAATTCAACAAGCAGCAACTTTTACAGAAACTCTTAGAGCAGAACCAATTTTTATTGCCGATCAAATCATTCTATGTTGCAGAAAATGCCAAGCCGCGCATACTTTGATAGACAAGCCATGTCTCAAAATAGTAACGGAGACACGGTTTTCAAACCCTTATTAGTGAACTAGAATCTAAAGCCGCGAGCTTTGAATGATCAGATTAAACGTGAATTGGTTTCTTGCTAAATTTAATTTTTCTGCTCTTAGGAATGGATCTGAAGAAATCACCATGGCAATGGATAGCCAACAAAAATGCTAGGATGACCACATCGCTTTTTAAGGCATGATTGGAGAAGTGTTTTGTGTCTGAATTGATTCTGATTTATAATTATAATCTGAGTAATTGATCTCTGATTTAAAATGTTGGAGTTGCTAATAATTGACAATGTCGCAGAACACACAGTTGTAAAGCATCTAAGCATGAAAATACTCGTTCTTTCCTCAAACACAACATCTTTTTTACTGCCGCCTAACCAAGGCTTCATTGCAGCTTTCATGAATGCTTCGCTATGCTTTGAATGAAATGGAAACTAATTCTGAAATGCGTGGGATTTCTGCAGAGAAGGTGTTCGGTGTTAAGAATTGTACCGATTGTGCTCAAATTGAGTTAAAGGATATTAAAAAAAATTCTTTTATCAAATGTTAACATGTTGTGTTAAGGGAAGAAAGCGACAACGAATAATTTGTTGAACCTTTCATTTGGACATCCAAATATGTACAACAAAAGCACCAGTAATCGTAGAACAAAAACAGAATATCGTATTGGAAAAACGTCGAGTGGATAAAAGGGATTTAGTAGAAGCCCTAGGTATCTTATTGGGTAGTGTATGGTAAGCAATATTTTGACTGAAGTATTGGGTTTCAGAGGATTGTGTGCAAATTGGATGCCACATTCGCTAATAATTGGAAGAAAAACACAATCGAATGGGAACTTCTCAGCAACTTTAAGAGCGTTTTCCAAAGGGTAAAGAGGACTTCGGGCATCGATTCATCACTATAGATGAGATGTGGATCTATTACCATTACTCTAAAGCAAAACAAGAGACTAAAGGCTGGTGTGAATCTGGTTCTTCTGCTCCGGAACGAGTTCATGTCCATAAACCGGCCAAGAAGGTATTAGAATCAGCTTTTTGGGATGTAAAAGGAATTTTGTTTGTGGAAGGAATTCTGAATCCTATTATAACCTTTTAGACCAACCAAAGCAAAAAATTCGTGAAAAAAGACCCAGCTTGCAAAAGAAAAAAATAATTTTTCATCAGGACAATGCACCGAGTCACAAGAGCATTTTGACAATGGCTAAAATCCATGAAAGCAAGTTCGAATTTTTGGAGCATCCACCAGACTTAGCCCCTAGCGACTTCCATCGCTTTCCAAACCCAAAAAAAGTACATGCGCCGAAAGCGTTTTTCATCAAACGATGAGATCATAACTGTTGTAGAAGCGTATTTTGCAGCCCACCAGATTCTCACTTCAGGGATGAAATTCGTAAGTTGGCATCTCGTTGAAACAAGTGTATTGATGATCAGGGTGACTATACTCAATAAATCTGAAGGGCATTTCAAACTATGAAATTGTGTGCCCACCCGTTTTTCGCTATTTCTGGTAGTATTTAATTACCACATAATCGTTCAAGCTCTACTTTAGAATAAGCAATAATTATAATGTGAAAGTTAATACATATTCGAACCACCCTTTATATACTAAACCTTCATAATTTCGCTGTCAATTACATGTCAGCTAACTGACAAATCAAATGACAATCAAATTACAGCTGATTGGTGCAAAATTTGCATAAGTACATGCATTTGTGTGTAAAATAGTAGATATCCTAGTAGTTATTTAACATTTGAAAATATCAAATTCATGAAATTTATCACGTCATGACATTGAGTGACAAGTCAAAGTGAGACTATCCACAAACTTCATTCTCAGTCCACACACTCACACTCCAAGTATGCTACTCACCGGTTTAGAGTGGAAATTAATTGCAAAATTTTGCAATGAAGCTCTTCACCAAGAGAAATAGAGAGAATGGACGTAAAAGTAAATACGGTTGTAGAAGTGATTGAAATGAATGAATGAATAAATGGGGCAGTGCAACCAATGCAACCGCACCTGCACCTCACCTGGTAAACCACTTATGAGGCCAGTATTTGCATCACCAACCCTTTCGCTTACCCCAAATACAACTAAGCTGAAACAACGCTCCGCCGCCTGTACTCGTATGCATACATACATACGCCATACATTCATTCATTTGTTCATTCATTTAAGTAAATTAGTCAAATTGATTGAATTTTTGTGCTGACGAATGGCAAAGGTAAATTTATTTCCACAAAACAAAAAATTGCATTGTTGTTGGTACGAGTGAACTTTTTTGTTTGTGTGGTCAACCTTCGGCCGCAAGTGAGTGCGCTATCTCCGAATGTGTGTGTGTGTGTGTGTGTGTGTAGCCGATTGCCGGTTAAGGCAAAGTGCATTGGCACGCTTGATTTGACACTGAAGGCACTTCATCATCATCAATGAAGAGTGGTCATTCTCATGCGGTACCGAAAGGGATGAGCGCTAAAGCCAAAGGTCGTTTAACACACATACTAGGTACATATGTATGTATAAAACCAGCGAGCTGTTAAAGGGGAGCTGGAGGCGCAAGAGCATGAGAGTGTACTCTGAGCAATGCGAGTTCAACAGACAGCAGATGTTGACGTATTGGTATTGGTCGGTCAATGCTGCGCGCGTAGTGGTCAATGCCAGCGATGCCAATGGATTTTATAGCCGCAATTCAAACCTGCCCGGCAGCTAACACAATCATTCTCTACTGCCGTTGGCCAAATGGCATTGCCTGAAGTGCATCCACGGCTTTATACTGTGAAAGTGGCATTTAAACATTTGCGGAAGTTGAAAAGTTTTTCACTTTGTTTTTGTTTAAGTGGAAAAGTGTGCCAGCATTTATTCCGCTTGTCGCTTTACTTTTAATTCTGAGTGCCTCTTTTGATTTAAAAGTATTGAAAATTCTATTTTTAATTTCTTTCAATCCACTCAACCGGCAAGCAAGCATCCTGTATGGCTTTGCCCATCTAATATTGAACAAAGTTTTCCTTTCCCATCACCCTGCGAAACTTACACTGAGCGAAGTATAACTTTTCCGGCCGCACTTTTTTATTTTGCAACAGCGGCGTGCAACAAATAGCAATGGGTTTGCAATAACGACTACAAAAACAATGCCAACTCAGTCTACTCAGTTTCTTGCTGCTGCTGCCGCTCGTGAGCAATGATTGCCGTAGCTACTTAATGGATTTTAATTATGCATAGATTTTTGCCAGTGCGGAAATGGCCATAAGAAAATTTTCGCTTCAGCCGCTCCACTCCGTAGCGTTTCGGCGCGAGTGAATACACAAGAAATCATCGTCGTATTTTGTAAGTCAGCGCACAAGCAAATATTTCTTACATATTTGAAGAGCTAATGCAACAGCTTCCGCCGCGAATGCATTTGCCATAAGAAGAACTTGAAAGCGCAGAAACTTGATATAAGCGTCTGAAAACTTTCGTTGCTATTTAGTTTCTGCTTTACAAGCCAGAATATTCTTTTAGTGTTAATATTTTTTCACTGCCAATTCTCGAGCTTTTGAAATTTCTTCGATTTTTTTACATCAAAATTGTTGCGTGCTTGTCTATGAAAAGTAAGTCAAAAGAGATGGCTGCATCATAGAATTGCAATTATCAGCGAACTTATGAAAACGACTACGCTCTCTATACAACAGTTAAGCACGCATACATACGAGGCTGGGTCAATAACTGCTTAAAAGTTCAAACAAATGGCACTACCGCCGCAAATTCAACATTGTGCGAAGCAGAAGTCACCACCCATGAAATGGTCGTTAAAATCGACGGTATAACACGAGTCCTGTTCGATTGGCGAGTCAAGGGGCTCGAATTTAAGCAGATCCTGGATCAATGATTTATTGTTTGCATAAATATTTGGAAATAAAATACTCATTTCAAGTTCCGTGCCGCATTTGCTCACAACTGAAGACAAGTGCAATCATTTGATTTCAAAGGACTATTTTGCAATGTAAAATTGCTTTTCGAACGAGTTTTTGAGCCGTTTCTTAACGAGAAATGAAAAGTCTGTCAGCCAAAAAGGTGGAGGCGACAGTTTTCCCTGCCTTGCGTGCGAGATCATTCACACGATTGCCTTGGAAAAGTAAACATTCGCCAACACTTATTCCACTAGTTTGCAAATTTTCAGTTTCAAAAATGGTCCTCGACCAAAAAGCGTTTTTTAGACTAATTTGAGGTCGGTGAAACCAAAAATGACTTTTATTTTTTTTTTTTCAAAGAACGGTTTCCGAGATATTCCCAAAAAACCTGTTTTTTGTGCAATAGTGCAGTTATTACCTGCAGTCTCGAAAGCAGTGCGCGGCATTTCTTTGAAGTGCACATATAACCTACATGGCAATATATAGTTCGTATCAATGGAAGTCGTAGTTTTCGCAAAACAGCTGTTGAAAGTAAAAAAAGGCATTTTTGACGTTTTTTAATAAATTATCAAAGTTTATTAACTTTTTTCTGGAACAAAAAAATTTTTTATACCGACATAAGATAGGTTTTCTGAAAGACAATTTTGTCACCTACATTTTGAGCCTAAGTTTGTCTGAATCGACGAAAAATTGTAGAAGTTATGACCCATAATGTCAACACGTGTGATTTTGCAGCTTTTGACATGTCTATGTTTGAGGTCAAAAATACGCTTTTACTCTGAAACTTCTTCTTTTACGTTGCACGGAATCTTCGCGAAGTTGCATCCAGCAGTAGTCGCTCATCATTCCTTGATCCCAAAAGCCCTCATAACGCTTTCCAATTGTAGCAATATCTTGATGAAATCGCTCGCCTTGTTCATCACTTTCAGCCCCTAAATTCGAAGGAAAAAATCCAAATGACTGTGAAGTAGGTGCATTTTTAACGACATGCGAGCACCTGTGAACAAAAACAAAGTTTATTGTAAATTTTCTCATAATTTTCCAATCAATGTATATGATAAATATGTTTTGGAGAATGTACGTTTTACAATACTAACCAATAGTATTAAAGTATTTCATCATTGTATGAATCAATTGACGGTCGTTGTTGCTCCTGTTGTTGCGTAAGAATCCATGAACAACTTTTTGGAAAGCTTTCCAAGCTTTAGCTTCGGTACTGTCAAGGCATTGTTTAAATTCTGCGTCCGTAAACAATTTCTTTATCTGTGGACCGACGAATATACCCGCTTTAATTTTCTCTGTTGACAATCTTGGGAACTTGGTTTTCAAGTATTTAAGGGCTGTGTTTTCCGGTTTTTTTGCCAAAGCTTTCACACAATTCTTCATTAGCCCAAGTTTTATATGCAAAGGGGGGAAAATAACTTTTTTTTCTCAACAAGGACCATTTTTGGTGTAAACTATTGTTATTCTGAGCATCGAACATCGCACAAATTGTTTAAATTTGAATTCAAGCTGTAGCTAATAGGAGAACCACATTAACGCTCGAAAATCGCATCCTCAGCTTAGCTTCATAGTCCGTATGACTTACAATAATGCAGAGTTCGTAAATTGGTTATTACCACTAGCCTCGAAGCTCACTTTTCATATTAAATCGCCATCGCTCCCACCTCTAAATATCCAACATTCAAGGCACCAGAAAATTTGTATAAATTGGCTGCTCAAGCCCGGCGTGGCTCGTGCGAATTTCAGGGATACATTTTCGAATACGCGTACATGATTTATTTTTAATCAATATTTCTAAATATACTCAAACCTTTCGTTGTGAAAGGATTTATCCTTAAATTTAAAGGAATTTCGTATGCTTCCTCACTATATTGCACAACTCTAGATCTGTATCAAACTCAAGGATTTCTTCACAAATTGTGGCGTCAGTTTTAAGCCATATTGAACTATAATGAAGATTTTAGTAACATTACTCGTATTTCTTGACTGAAAAACCTTCTGGAAGGTAAATATTTTTCAAAAGTGGTGTTTGAAAAATTACAAAATACAGATATACAGATACAGTTTTTACTAATAACTCGACTACAACGCCACCTGGCAGGATATAGCTTTCAAGCAAACATTGTCCTTGGTGAGGAGGTCTTTCCCTTCCTCTGCTATTACCAGCTGGTTTCGCGTCGAATACTTTCAGAACCGGAGCGTTTGTATCTATTCGGATGACATGGATCAGCCAACGAAGCCTCTTTATTCGCTGCGCTATGTCTAGCTAATCATTCCTTCGCCCACGACACTCGCCAGCACCAACTTAAAAAGGTCCAAAAATCTTCCGCATAATATTTCTTCTTGAACACTACTTAGTCCAAAGTAGGACATCTTGGCAAAAGAGATTATCCGTTGGATTTCCCGGCTGACATTGTTATCGGTGTTAATGCTGGTTCCTAAAGAAACGAAGTTTTTTACAACCTCAAAATCAAAACTATCAACAGTAACGTGGGTGCCGATACGCGAGTGCGCCGACTGTTTGTTTGAAGACAAGAGGTACTTCGTTTTGTCCTCGTTCACCACCAGACCCATTCGCTTTGCCTCCTTATCCAGTTTGGAGAAGGCAGAACTAACAGCGCGGTTGTTAAGGCCGATGATGTCAATATGATCGGCATACGCCAGCAATTGTACGCTCTTATAAAATATTGTGCCTGAGCGATTAAGTTCTGTGGCTCGCGCGATCTTTTTCAGCATCAGGTTAAAGAAGGCGAGTCACCCAGCCTGAAACCTCATTTGGTATCAATCGGCTCGGAGGGGTCCTTCCCAATTCTGACGGCGCTGTTGGTGTTGAGCAACGTCATCTTACATAGCCGTATTAGTTTTGCGGGAATGCCAAATTCAGACATCCCGGCATTTAGGCAACTCCTCTTCGTGCTGTCGAATACAGCTTTAGAGCAACAGAGTTGGAACCTCGTGGGAATTAATCTTTAAATAATTAAACAAATTCAACTAACAGCGGTCCTCAAAAGATGGTGAATCCGCTGGTTCTAATTCAATACTAAACAAATCTGATTTGGCCGAAATTTGTAACCAGACTCCCAGACCGATAAGGTTGGAATGTTATTAGATGTTTTTAGATGTTTACATTGATTGGTACAGAGAGGGAAATGCGTAGGAAAACAGTTGTATTTATTATATATATAGTTCTATATATACTATGCCCCTCATCTAATTGGCGAATGGTTGAGGTTCAGGCGATTTCAACCATCACCTTGCGAAAGGTTTCAAAGGCGCATTTATTGTCAATTTTACAAATATTGGGTATAGGTATAAGTTTTCGCCCTCGTAAAGGAGGTGTCGGTGCTGATACTATTTTTGTGTTCGCTCTAGTAATATGCCGCTTATTTGAAGATGTGTACGTGAGGTCTCGATCGCAGTAGTTGATATTCCTTTGAAGCGTAAAGATCCCTTTATATCTGACATCAAAAATGTCTATGCTCGTCCCGAAAAAACAGCATTTGTGGAAAGTCATGTTTCATTATTATCTGTTAAAGGAAAGTGCAGCTGAAACGTGAGTGATAAATAACGCGAAGGGGCACCGAAAAATACTCAATTACAACAATTATGGGATGAAGACGCATGTCGAACCCTTGATGATATGTATACATAAAGAGTTGGATGTTGACAGATTAACCGTCGGTAAACGTTTGCATGCGATGGGAGTCGTCCAAAAAACAGGTAGCTGGGTGCCACATCAGTTGAAGGGGAGGGATATCGAGAGACGTTTGGCGACGTGTGAGATGCTTCTTGAACGACAGAAAATAAAAGGTTTTCTGCAACGCACCGGCAATGGCGATGAAAAATGGATCTATTATGATAGCCCTAAGCATCGCAAATGTTGGAGCCTACCATGTGAACCAGGTCCATCGACAGCGAAAAAATTATTCATGCTTCAAAGTTTATTTTCGACATCTGGTCAGATCAGAAAGGTGTCATCTATTATGAACTCCTTGAACCATCTGAAACCATCACTGGCGATCGTTACCGACTGCAGCTAATGCGTTTGAACCGAGCTCTCCAAGAAAAGTGGCCAGAATGGACGATGGACATGACAAACTGATTTTGCTGCATGACAACGCCAGGCCACACGTTGCTAAATCGGGCCAGAAATATTTAGAGGGACTGAATGGGGAAATATTGCCCCATCCGCCGTAGTCGCCGGACATTGCACCTTCGGATTGCCTTCTTTTCCGATCAATGCAGTCAACGTTTATTGCAGAGCGGTTCACTTCTTACAAGGGCATCACGAACTTGCTCAATGCATGGATCAAGTCAAAAGATCTGGTTATAGGAATCTGTATGCTGTCTGAAATGTGGTGTAGAGTTGTAGCTTCCAATGGCAGATACTTCATATAATGTCATTTAAATAATTGTTGTTTAAATAATTCGTAACTTTGGCTAAGAAAGAACGGAAACTTATTCCCATACCCAATAGAAAAGAGGCCATGAAGGCTTTGTCTTATCAGGCTTGCACATTCAAACTGGTAAAAGCATGTTTTGATATTTTTTTTGTCAAGATCAGTCATGTTCTGTTGGCTGCAGAGTCGATGACAGGCTAAGAAGAAAATCTTCGTCCTTTTTCTTATGGGACCGAAATCATTTTGGGATTTTTTCTTATCTTTGTCGTAGAGGCTAATGAGTAGGAATACTCTACGCGAAATAGGTACTGGGGAAAATGAAATAGCAGTAGTTCTTGCATACGCCTTTAGTAAAATTTACGTAATACGCTGGTGGACTAAAACCAATTTCAGGTTACTTACATATTACCTCAATATGTATGTACTACTGTGGGCAAAAAGTAAGGTGAATTTGGTTGTAAAATGAAAAATCTGTATTTATTTTTGTAAATCAATTTCATCCCCTTCAAAATAATCCCCTGTCGATGAAATACACATATGACAACGATTTTTTCAATCCCCGAAACATGCCAAATAGTCGATTTCCTGTATAGCCATCAGCACCTTCTTCGATTCAGCTTTTATCTCCTCAATCGACTCGAAACGCGTTCCCCGGAGTGGTCTCTTGAGTTTTGGGAATAGCCAGAAGTCACAGGGACCCAAATCAGGCGAATACGGTGGTTGCGGAACGATATGCGTGGAATTTTTGGCGAAATGGTCACGAAGAACGAGTGCAGTGTGAGACGGTGCATTATCGTGATACAAAAACCAAGAGTTGTTGGCCCATAATTCTGGTCTTTTTAGACGAATTGCTTCACGTAAACGACGCATAACGCTCAAATAATATTCCTTATTAACAGTTTGGCCAGGTAGAAGGAATTCATAGTACACCACACCACGAAAATCGAAAAAAACTGTCATCATGACCTTTATTTTTAAACGACTTTGACGTGCTCTTTTCGGTCTGGCCTCGCCTTTAGCACCATATTCGCTTGATTGGTCGGTTGTTTCAGAGTCGTAAGCATAAATCCAAGTCTCATCTTCCGTAATGATGCATTTGAGCTTGCCCTGATAGTCTGAAAGCACTGTTTCACACACATCAACGCGACGACTTTTTCCAAGAAATTGAAAGTTTTCGGTACCAAACGAGATTTGACTTTTCGTAGGCCCAAATGGTCTTTCAAAATGGTTTTCACAGATCCTTCTGATATTCCGATCATATCAGTAACAGTCAACCGACGATTTTTGAGCACTAACTCCTTCACTTTATTGACGTGTTGGTCATCTGTTGACGTCGATGGTCGTCCGGAGCGCTCCAAGTCATCAACACGTTATCGACCCTTTTTGAAGTCCTCTCCCACTTATAAACATTTTTCTGCGACATGGTCGAATCACCAAATGCCTTCTGCAACATGCTAAATGTTTCCGCAGCCGAAATTTCATTCCGCAAACAAAATTTGATGGCACCTCTCTGCTCAATCAAATCAGACATTGTAAAAATCGAAAGTATGACAAATAAATTCACCTTACTTTTTGCCTACAGCTTTTATAGCGAAGGCTCGTTAAACATGTTAAAAGCACATATAAAATATGATCAGATTGTATACATCAAACAAAAAAATAACAGCTAGCTTCCAAAGGGTGGGAAACGATCTAAAACGTGCAGCTATGTGCTAACATTATTTTATTTGTTGCATTTAAATCAACCATAAAATATGATAGTGTAGTCGAACTTTATCATAATCTTTGATCAAATAAATAATTTACACTCTAATAAATTAATTGCCAGCGCTTTTAACAACATCAAAGCCCAACTCTGGTTGACTGCTCGTTGCACCAAAAAACAAAAAACTTTATTTGAAACACGTTTACCACATGTCAGACACGCAGTCTGCCTCAATAATTGACTGTCACGAGATGACGTCCGCGAGGTATATCACTTACTAGACCAAACACACCCATACTTACCCACATATGATTGATCCTCCCTCCGCCATTGTGAGGGCTGCAAACCCGTTGGAACCGCATTGAAGTGCAAAGGCTGGTGCATAAAGGTGCAACAACCAGTATAACACCTTTTTGGTGCTACGTCATCAAATGCACGCACATGCGGTTTTTAAGGCACTGCAGCCCAAGCAGATGGATAGCTGGTATATAATTGAAAAAAGTAGTAGACGCACTCATTGCATACAAAACAGACATTAGATGAGGGGCATTAAGTTCAAATTGGTGTGGAAAGCAGCAGAACTCACACCCACACACTAAATTTAGTGTGCACACTTCTACATGCATACTAATGCAGGTGAATAAATTTGAATACGAAATTGAGAGCCAAACAAAAAAAACAAAAACAGATAAAAATAAATTGTAAGTCATCGCTACGCAAGCAACTAAGAGACTTGTGCTCATTCACTGTTACAATTTAATGCTGAGTATCTTTTTCATTATGACATTCATGTCTACAACACGACAATACCACCAAAATGTACTCGTATATATCAAAAACAACAACTACAATAAAAATTATGTTTATATTTAGTCCGGCTGGTGGTAATCATTGACAACAGCGAGGACTTAGCATTTAGTGGTCAAAATGAGTGCAAAGGAAATGTCTCTGAGCTATTACCATAAAACAAACAGGGCGAATGAGGAAGTAAAAGTAGCATAAAAAGTAGGGCTGAAGAATACTCGTATTCGGCGTTGCGCGAAGCGTGACATCGTTTTGCGACCATAATTGAGAGATCTTTGAAGTGGCACACGTTGCCTTAATGCAATTGGGACAACAAAAATAATTACAGCAAATATTTTAACATCAACGATTACTACGAAAGCGTCCAAAACAAGAAGTTTATAAGAAACAGATAAAAATATACGAGGGGTGGCTGATAAATTCGCACACTAAGATGCTTAGTAAATGAAAGGTATGACTTTGGATTTTTTCTTTCTTTTTGTATTTTTATAATTTGTATTTCTCAATGCTAATATGGTATACTTTTTACATTGTGGATATACTGCACTTATGCACTGAACCAAATGTTCTTTGGATTTATTTTGAAAATGATTTTGAATGGCCGGCTTTTTACCACTGTCGTCCAAAAGTCTTCTTCAGAGTCACTCCTTACTTGTATTTGCAAAAAAAGGGTCAGCCACTGGAAGCCAGATCCGCACTATATAGTGGGTGGTCAATTTCTGGATATTCTGTAGCATCTCCCGCTAGCCGAGCTGTTGAACGGGATCGTTGCCTTACAAACACAGCACTCCGAGCACCAATTCGTTACATCTCTTATGTACGACTGTCTCACTTGCTTTACCCAGTAAATTAGTGAAGTACTGGCGGTTAATTAAAGTCCCTTTAAGCAACTCCCTCGTTACACCAAAAAGTGTTAGACACATTCCTCGATGCCGATTTTCTACTTTGAACCTCTTTGATGGCCTTTTCCTCTGTTTATCCATCAACTCTTGCTGGAACTCCAGATCACATAGAAGGATCCATTGTTTTTGGAAAGAAGGCCTTAATAGTAGTAGTAGTAGTAGTAATTCTTTATTTACTTATAAATATTGCATCATACACTTCAATAATTTATACAATAATTCATTTAAATATATAAATACAAAGAAGAAAGAAATAATAAATTTGTGACAATACCAAAGGCCTTAATATTGTAAGTCTAATACGAAGTCCTTCCTTCTGAACTATTACAATAAAGGTGAGTTGTTACATTCGCTGCTTAGTCCTATTTAAATCAAGTATATGCCATTTTGACAATTCCCTGTAGATAGTCCTTTTTCCATCAGTACAAAGCTTTAGAGTAATAAAGCCTTCACAGGAATAAAAGCCTAAGTAATAAATCGGTTCAAATGCCATTTCCAAATCTGCTTCATTAATCAAGACACATTACAGCCAGGCTTTGCAAAGTCTGGCTACAAGGCGGCTGGGATTTGCTATAATGTAACATGGGCAATTGGCAAATGGGAAAGGAGTTCTATGCAAAAATACTGTGGATGGCGTAACCGGAATTTAAACTCAAATTTACAAAAACCCTTCTATTCGACGCTCCTGTAAAATTCAATTTTATATGTTTGTATTTTGGAAAATGTTTCTCAATTCTAAACTAAAGCAAAAAATATGGCAGATTTACAAACTGAACGTGTCTGCATCCAAACTTCGCCCTTATTTCAGCTGTCTGGCAACACCAACTTTACGCTAAATTACACAACTTTAACAATAAATTACATAAAAACTATAAGCCTCCCGAGGGTGCGGTTTTCAGTTTTTAGATGAGGATACTCCTCTCTATCGCCCCCTTACAACCTTTTTTCAAACCAAGTTACATTGTATTAAATTTATTCCTACAAGGCGAATAGATCAAAGTTATCAGTTTCCATCATCTCAACAAAAATTTAAATATGTGGTCTGCCCTCTTATTGTATAAATCTATACATTTTTTTTTCAATCTCATCAATTCTTGACAGCAGAGATAACCATCAAAAGTTTAACCAGACTATGGGAGCTTAAAATTTAATATCTTTCGCATCCAACCAAAGACAAATCCTGGCTCCCTTCGTCCGCTATACACATTTCGTAAATCATAGTAGTATTTGAGGTTATTTCATTACAGCATAGATTTGTAGTTGAAAATTCGGTACAAAAATTGTTTGATTGTTATTTTATATGCCACCATACATCATAATTTTGTATCCAGCCTCCTTTAAATGGTTCAAAATTGTTTGGTGGCGTACATTTTGTTAGCAACAAATTCAAGGTTACTTGAATTTGAATTTGAAAAGGTCGAGCCAAGGAGCACCAGGAGATTTGGTGGCTCTTAAAACACTCAGGCTACAGAGCCCATTGTATTTAAAGCTCTGGAAAGGGGGTAGATAGTCAAGGAGGGAGGGAGAAAAGTATCAGAGAAAGAGATAGAAAAGAATAGAGACAGAGATAGAGATAGTTAGTCCTGTGAGAATTTTCCAGATTCTTTGGCAAATCTGTAAATATCCTCCAGCTTTAGAGAACGAATATTGCTCATTCACATGACATCGGAACCCAATACTGGTAGTCGTGCTCTAGCAAAGGCAGGACACTCACAGAGAAAGTGCTCAGTGCTATCCGCCTCCTCCAAGCACGACAGGCATACCGGGTCCTCGATGATTCCAATGGTGGTCATATGCTGACCCCATGGGTTGTGTCCTGTAATGATGCCGACCATCAACCGAATGTCTTTCCTTCTAAATTTTAGTAGAAAGTTTGACAGTTTTCTGTTCGGACTTGTCACAAAACACTTTGCAGTTCTGCAGCGTTCTAGACCGGACCATCGCTCTTTATGTAGATTGCCTACATAATCGCTGATCCAATTCTTGATTCCTGCGGGACTGATTCCGATTATTGGCTCTGGCCCCTGTGGGGCACCGCCGTCTCAATTTGTCCGATAGTTTTATCGACATTTTTTTAGATAATTTTTCCAAGTTTTTCTCAAGGGCCCACAATAACGTTCATGGCTGAGGTTCACGCTCCAACAATTGACCAACATGAAGTGCAACCCAGATTGTGGTAAAACACATGTCACCCTATTTGTAGATTCATAGTTTTTGCAAATGGAATCCTATAGTGAAACTTTAAGAGATTACTTAGCATAGTTTCAGCTATTAAGGAGAAAATTAGAAATCATTCGGAGATGTGGCGTTTTTCAGCAAAAAGTTTCACAAAAATCCAAACAAAAATTATAACTTATTCTTAAAAAGTATGCTTGCCCTAGAAAATTAAAAATAATAAAAATTTGTAAAAATGTTAAAAAGTAACTTCGATCCTTGAAGAATTCTTGCAGTTTAGGTTAGGTTAGGTTAGCCTTGTTGGCAATAAGCCACGCATAGACCTTTTGTTCCCTAGCGATACCAGATGGAGACCGACCTCTATGAATACCTAAAGTAGACATCATGTAGGATGTCAGCGCTTTTGGCGAATCTAAGTAGGGCTGGGAGCTCCGCTTTTGAGACGTCTCCCAGACCCTCAAACAGTTGGTTTACTTCTAAATTAATTTTAGATTTTAAATTTAAGACCATTTCAAAAATACTTGTACCACTTGTCGTTGAATCACTTCAACCTAACCACAAATTTCGTTGGGTATACTAGAGAAAAACAACACACACAAAAATTAAGAACAACATTCCTCGCCCATGGGTCTAAAGTAAAAATTTTAGAAAATTTGCATTACAAAATTTTTCCGGCTCAGCTATTTCGTTCTAACGACGCGGAGTGCGCGCAAAGTGCAGAAGTGGAACAAATGAGGCACACCAAAAGCGTCTTCATTGGAGAACGGAGAACGAAGTCTTCATTGCCAACAAAGCGATGACCAAACGGCAGTCAAGCGAGGTGACCAAATGATGCCAGTTGTGGCTGAAGTTGCAGCAAGCGGCGGCAAGCTCTTTGCTGTCGCTTAAGCAATTCGAACTTGACTCAAATGCCAGTGCGCCTCAACAAAACACAAGCAACAAGCCAACAATTTCAATTTCATGGTTAATTGTTTTTCAAGCGCGTACCGCAGCAGCGCGGCCACAGTGAATTTGAATGAAATAAAAATAAAGGAAGCGTGCATGTGCTTGCAATGCAACAAAAAATAATAGAAAACATTAAAAAAGTAAAGTAAAATACAGAAATACCAAAAAATAAAAGAAAAAATAATACATTTGAAGGAAATAAAATTTTACCGGAAGAACCGTAACAATATTCTCGTAGTATCTTTGGGTTCTCTTTGTGCTGTGACATTGGCCAGGGGCCATCCATGTTACGCTTAACGATGTTGTGGCACTAACCATGCAAAGAAATATTGGTGGTGTTGTTGCAACATGCAACAATACCGCGTTGCAGCATAATCGGCGCAACTAAAGGTAGTTGGTGAGAAGGCCAACATCAATTCAATGACTGAATCGGCAAGTGCATACTAACGTGTGGTTGCACGAGGAGCGGCTATTGATTACGAAGACTGGTGCTGCAAAATATTTTATTGCATATATTTTTATTTATATATTATGACCTTTAATATGCCCCGCTTCTGTTACACATCAATGCAGCATATGAATTTCCACTATAAAACTTCGACATTTTCCCCATATGCTTGCAATAATATTATACGTGAACAACTTAAAACTGGGCATGGTTGGTTTATTTTAAAGCGTACCTCCCATACACACCTAACCTCCACAACGTTTTAAAATTGTCATAAAGAGACAACCGACAAATTTATGATTCCGAAATAGACCCACGTGTTTTCAGTATATTATACCTAAGTGAACAGCCTAAAAATAAATATAGCCGGTTTATTTTAAGGCATACCTTCCATAAGAACCTAACCTCAAAATTAATTTAAAATTGTCGTAAGGAGCGAGCTGAT
>JAYXIM010045240.1:0-15391 GCA_037575425.1 Anastrepha fraterculus | reverse complement strand
CAATCAAAGGACTTTAAGAATTTATTTCAAAAGAAATCAGTAAAACAGTCCAAATCTGTAGAGTTGAGCCTGGTGTTGAGTTCCTGCATGCTTGGAGCCTACTGAAAGTCAGCGATAAATGTGTCTGCGGCTGAGTGACATGACATGGGATATAAAGTTTGATTTAAGCTGGTTTGGCATTTTAAACAAAGTGGCAGAAAGGTGTTTAACTTTTTCTTTTTATAAATAAGTTGAGGAGGAAAATACAAAATCTGTAAGTGTGGAATCAATTTGATTACCTTTATTTCGCTTCGTATGAGTGAAGGTGTCATTAGATTATCATAATTTCATCACATAAAGGTAATAGCGAGGCACACGCAAGGCACAAGGATATACGCATTTGAATGGATGATAATCCTTTTTCACGTTGAGGTGAATGTTATTTGATATAAAAAAGGGTAATTGTATGTGCATATTCTTATCAGCATATATTTTATAGTATTTGCCCATGTGCGTCTACGTCTCCCATAACGTGGTAAAAATGTCAGCGAGGAAGCAACGATTTCCTGATTTTCCCTTGTCTGCTGCGAAAACAATAAAAATTTGCATAATACTCTTCACACATTGTGCCACATATCAAAGCTTTATAGTTAGACGAGATCACACACACACACATACACCCATCCAATCATATACACTAACCCATGTTTGGTGCTGTTTGCGTGCATATTAAAAGGATTTCTTTTTGGCCAAAATATGATAATGGCTTCAAATGTGGCAACAGCTGTTACCGACAATCTCTCACCTGGCAATGAGTGTACGAACATCTTTTAAGCCTCCCCGTCTCAATCTCACAAATATTGTTCACAGCCTTAGCGGTTGGCTAAGGATATGCATGAAAGGATATTCAGTTGTTTGCTTGCTCTTGTTGGCATGGGGCTTATTGGCGCTCAACGCGCATCTTTTAACGATGATTTATGCTAAGCCGAACGTTGGTTGTTTTTTGGTTTTTTTATTTTGATTTCTTGTATGCGTGTGTATGTAGCGGATTGCTCGAGGTTATGAAAAATGCATCTCAATGCAAGCTCCGGGAACACCTTTTTTTGGCAGCAGGAAACTTGTTTTTTTTCGGATATTATTAGATACCATATGTAATAAGAAAATTTATGGCCACAGACACCAACGCAAATATAGACTGTATATTGCGAATTTTGCATTGAAGCAATTTAAATTTTGATTAATAAATTTTGCTTCATTAAATGCATAAATTTGATACAAAAAGTGTTGATGTAATTTATTTACATTAACTTTAGAACTACGAAAGACTTTTTCACACAAGCGACCAATACTCGTTTGTCTTAATTTTGCATAAGAAGAGATGTCACTTTTATATTTCATGAAAGTTTGTAAGTTTTTTATTATTCCCTGCTGATTTGAAGTTAGGAAATTATTGTATAAAGAGATGAGGAGGAACTTGATAAAGATGGAATTAAAATGTGATGGGCATATGATTCTTACAACTAATATCTCCTCCGTGGCCAAATATACTTTAACCTGAAAGTGAAGGCAACGTGCGGCAAATAAACCAGGGCAAGCGTGTTGGGAGAACTTGATTGTTCCATTAAAAGGCTCCGGCTGAAATATCATGATGAATGATTTCTCACTACGCTGTCATTGGTCAAGGAGCTGGACAATTGTAAAATATACGTCAACGTTTGTAGTTTGTGTGGGACCATCTTAAGTCCATACTACCCGTTATTCTCGCATAATCTGCCTGCCTCATCAGCTACCTTAATTGGAACAATTACCGATGATACAGCAGCCCTAGCTATAGGTTATGCCACGAATAAAGCATTGAAATTGCAAAAATTTTTCGATGGCATTACCCAATGGCTAAAAACTGGCAAACGAGACTAAATGGGTTCAAGTAACATTTATAACCAGACAGGAACAATGTCCTCCAGTTAATCACAATGGCATCGAATCCAACAATCCAGCGAAACGAAGTACACCTAATTCTCTGTTTACATGATAGATATGTTCCTAAAAACTTAGTGTGAAAAGAGAACTATGTATAAACATCACTAACAAATCCATTTTATTTTATGGATTTTTTATTTATTTATGAATTTAAATCGTGCTTACTAATTTTAATTCATTAAATAAATTATAATTATACTCGTTTTCAAAAAAGTACGGCCCAATGACGCCGCCGGCCCAAAATCCACACCAAACGGTAACATTTTGAGGATGCATTATCACCTGGTGAACCTCGTGTGGATTGGTGTCGTCCCATATACGGCAAATTTGGTTGGTTAACACAGCCATTCATCCAAAAATGCGCCTCGTCACTAAAGATGATTTTTCGCCCAAAACTGGGGTTCTCTTCCAAACGATTCGAAGCCCAGTCAGCGATCAAACGGCGTTGTCTATGGTCATCAACTTTAAGCTCCTGGGTCAGTTGGATCTTGTACGGGTGTAGGCCCAAGCCCCGACGCAAAATTTGCCAAGTTGAAGTCTGCGAAAGGCCAAGTTCTTGTGCACGGCGAGGAATAGACTGCCTCGGGTTCTGCTGTACACTTTCACGGACCGCGGCAATGTTCTCGGCTGATCTTGCGTTCCTTGAACGTACGGGTGTTGTTTGATTGTTTACTGACCCGGTCGTCTCAAATTTGGCCACCAAACGTTGAAGAGTCGACTTTGAAGGGCCACCACGTCTACCGACCACTCATTTTGATAATAAAGTTTTATCATTTGAACGTGCTGTTCAAACGTGTAACTTGCCATGATGATTTGGCATAAACAACTGAATAATTAGCAAAAGATTTGACAGATGTCACCAAAACAAAATGGCTGCCACAGGGCGCCAAAATCGACCAGCGCCAATTGAAAAACCTTTTATAAGACCATACTCAAACCCATTTGGGCAACGGTACTCAGCTATGGGAAACTTAAGCCAAATCAAATATCGAAATACTACAGAAATTTCAATCCAACGTCATGGTGATAATAAACTGCCCGTGGTATATCTCTATTGCCCAAATCCATAGAGATTTCAATATATATATGTACATATATAAATAATTGGTTCTTTCCTCCTATTTGTGGCGTACGATGTTGTTCCACAAATGGAGGGAACTACAGTTTCAAGCCGACTTCGAACAGCAGATATTTTTATGAGGACCTTTTTGCATGCGACAGAGGCATGCTGCCGGCAGGTTTCTTGCTGCAACAAGGCAATGATTTTCCGTTAGTCAGCTGTTGGGTCACTCGTACTCGTAAGTACATCTAATACACTAGAATTTCTTCATCTATCACAACAATCGTTGCTCTAGCGTCAACGAAGGGACATCCGTTGCTTGGTAAATTTTTCTTATATCATCAACACAAACTCAGTTTTCGCCGTCTTTTTTGATTACAAAACCGCCGTTGCGCTAGTCAAATCAGCAGATTCCTTTAAATTCGTGGATACCGATGTTGGATGTTGGCCACACCTTTGCGTTCTGTACATCGAGAATACATCTTAATAGAACTCGTCTGTAATATCATGTCTTTGTCCAATTCCGTCCCAAGGGTGCTAAGTTCGTAGAAGATGAGAGGAAAATTGGAGATAACATTGAAGTCTTCTTCTCGGCTTATAAAATGCGCGAATGTGATCCAAATCCTCTCTTTAAACCACATTTTTCCATTATATCGTATACAAGTAGAAACTAACATACATATCTTTAGACTCTATAGCGATTTTTCCGGTGGGTTTTTCTACCCTTAGTATATTCGCTCAATATCTCATATGCATAGTCTTGCAGTGGGACTGGTGCATAGTGACCCAGTTGTACAGAAGCAAACTGAGTTGTACATAAGCAACTGATAATAAACAAGACTGCAGTGATAAAAATATTTTTGATGGCGCCATCTTTTTAATGAGTTAGTGCGTTGGAAGTTACATCCCTAGTTGACTTCCAGTGAAAGCTTGGTGACATTTGGTTCAGGGGAAGCAAAGTTATTGTTTCCAAAGTGTCAGTATGTTTGTGTCATCGGTACAAAACTGAGTTTCGAACAAAGAGCTAATATAAAATTATGTTTTAAAACACCGAAAATTCCAACGAAATTGTTCGCAAATTTATCAAAAATGAACCGAAATCATCCCTCAAATTGATAGACTTTGAGTTAAATATCTCTAAAACATCGGCTTATCGCATTTTCACTGATCATTTGGGCATACGAAAGGTCTGTGAACGTTTCATTCCGCACACGTTAACTGAGGACCAAAATTTGCTCAGAATTCAAAAGTCGAAAGACCTCATTGAAGAGGCGAGAAAAGACAAGAACTTCGTTTACAACATTAGAACTGGAGAAATCAAAAATCAAGTCGAGGCTCATTTGTTTTTATGAGGAGTTCCAATGGGCCAAATCGCCAATGCAATTATCTATCTTGGCGTTTTGAAGCATTTGTTGCGTCGCATTCGTCCAATTCGCCCTGAATGCCGCGAGACCCACTCTTGTGACTGATTTTTTGGCTAGAAATCGCATTTTAACCATCAATTGCACACCGTGTTCACCTGATATGTCCCCCTGTGACTTCTACCTATTCGGAAAATTGCAGTTGGGCATGAAATGAAAACGTTTTGGTCCGTAGAGGCCATCCAAAATGCTTGTACCGATATCCTGAAGGACATTCCGGTCAATGACCTGAAACACTCTTTCGAAAAGCTTTTAGATGACGCAAAACAGTGTATCGAGGCCAGGGGGACTATTTTGAATAAATAAGCTCGAAGTTATCAGAACAAAGCTACTGTCGTTTCTATTTTAGCTCAGTCTTGTTTATTTTGGACTTCACCTTGTATTACCGAGTATTTTCCCTTATTAAATCTCTATGGGGTCCAATGTCTATAAAACTGCTAAACACTTGTATGATGCCTTTGCAGATAATAAAGTATTTTAAGTATTTTCTTGTTGGGAGGAGCAAACTTGGTTTGCCTTGAGTCACATTCTTTTGTTCCATTTATAGATTTTCTTTAGAGGATTTCCTTTGTATTTCACCCATGAAGCTTTGATGATTAAATCATGACTAGGTCGCTTGCATAGTAATTTTCATCCTTCATTTCAACTACTAATAATTATTTTATTTGTCACAAGACACACGACGACAATACAATAAAAGCTATGGTTTCCTGTCGGCTGCCGTTCTCGAGTGGATTGATGCGTGACTATTATTCGGAATTCGGAGTACAATGGACTCCGTTCTCACGCCTCGAAGATCTTGAATACGCTGATGCCAGCACACGCTTGGCACAGATACATCGATAGGGAACTCGACGCCGCAAACTACAACCGGAATGACATTTGTCTTACAGCACCTAATAGAGTGCGGTTAAGATCTATTGTACATGCCCTATGCTCCAAGAAGAGGTCAAGATAGCAGGAAGTACGTTAGTGATACTACTGAAGGCACTCGATACAACAAGAAATGCTGACATTCATCTTTGCGGTGCAATATATTGTGGTAGAGTAGTTTAGTATTATTTCAAATACTAGAAGGAAAGTTTGTGGGTCGATAGACTTCGGAGGTCAAGTACCTAATCTTGATTGGATTTTGTACGACTTAAGCCGCACTAACTCTGCAATATGTATTAAAACTTAATCTCTTTTTAAAAGTATCTATTTATCTCTATAAAAAAGCATTAGTTCCTTTTTGCTGAGGTGCTGAAAAAATGCTACCGTCAACCGGGGACTTAGACAAGTGATGACGAGTGAACTCAAAGCTCATTTCAACCTAATAGTTATTACGTGTCAAAATCATCGTTCTCCATTCTTGGAAATTAAATTTCCGAAAGCATCTAAAATACTTCACACTCAGCTTATTTTGCCAGCTTAAAGAAAATTTTCTCTATGTTAACCAGTTCGTGCAAGACTCAAAGCTAACCAGAAATCTGTGAAATATCAGCGAAATTTATGCTACTGTGAACAGAGTAGGAAGGTTACCCATTGTTCTTCAATAATAATCGTTTCAATTAAATTTAATCTAAAACGCTATATAATATCATTCGCTCGTGAAGACCGTATCTTGCTCGAGATTATAAAGGAAAGAGAGAGGATCTAATTAAACCGCCGAGAAACTCCATTCTGTACATACCTTCAGGGATCAGATAATGAACGACCTTTCAGTTTTTTGTTAGTCTGAGATCAGTAGGACGATGATATTGGGATTATTCGGGCTGCTCTTGTACCATAGCTGGTACTTCTTTAGCTGTTCAAATATTCCTTATGTCATGATCTTGTCAAAACAAATGTAAAGAGCATAACATCTTTTGTTAATGTGATTCGTACCTCGCTCTACATCATAAAGGAACCTCTCCCTGGCTAGCTTATCTGCGAGCTCAATTCATACGATCAGCTCTGGTGAACAGGGGCCCGATATATTACATTTACAGATAGTTGATTTGCTTTGAAACGAATTAGAGTCAAGCAAGCTAAGCGCAAGTACTTCAACTTAATGCGTTGTTTCGTAATCTGTATGACCCACAATCATAAAAAAATGTTAAATTGATGGCAAATTAGCATCGGAAAGAGAAGGACGATTGCCCAATCAGACAGATGCTTGCGAGCTAAGGAAGCATTCTTCCTTGTTGCGGAAAGGATACCTTCGGCTGCCTCCAGCTTTCGATCTACATAAAAACTTTCTTCTTACTTTAATTAATTTGGATTATTAATTCGTTTAAGGATGCCGGTAATGATTATAATATGAACTTCCGAAAGCAATTTAATGCACCTCCACTGCAATTTAAATCCATTCGCTGCAATCACACCCATCCACCCAAGTAGCGAGTAAGTAATTACAGGTAATCAATATCGCACCAAAGCCATGCATTACTTCAACTCCTCAACTATCCAATTTGCACTGCCCACGCACATCAAGCCGCCGCATCCTCTCCACTATTTAGTAACTTTATCGCGTTTCTATAACCTTCCACTACTCCTGCTGCAGCGCCACCACCACACAACAAACTGCTGGCAGGGTAATTTTTTCGCGTTTTACAAGTGATTTCGAAGACAAATGGCAGCTACTCGGACGAAATCTGTGTAATTAGGCAAGTAATTAGTGCGGATTTAAAAACACAAAAAAAGCACAAAGCGCACCGAAATGAGGCGAGTTAAACAGGAATAAAGAATGTACCAAAGCATAGGGAAAAAATCGTGAAAATTCTATGAAAAATGGTGGTGCAGCGGCAGGACGCGACTCGACGCTTACAGTGACTAAGTGGAACGCGGTGACTGCAAAATTAAAAACAAAAAAATAAAAAAAAATAAAAGAGTAGACTAGAAAATGAGGAAAAATAAATGCGAAAGCGGAAATAAATTGCTGGCTCATTGCAATCTTTTTGTTGTTGTCATGTTTATTTTACATTTAACATTTCTGTTGAGTTTCGAAATTCCGGCTGTTGCTGCGCATGGATGTGGCAGTGATCTAACTATAGTGAGCTAAGCACACCTTCGGCAACATGCAGCGCACGGCTCTTGCAACAGTAAAGCAGCATTATTAAGTGGCGCCGCGTTGCAGCTGAACCACAAAGCGGAAGAGGTGAAACGCTTGCGGAAACGCGCAGCTGCAGCGCCAAAAAGGCTAATGGCAAGTGTGACACAATAAAAATGGCGGAAGTGCACACACTTGCATGCATACGAGTATGTAGTAGTGTGGTTGCAAACCGCATGCAACATTTGATTCCATTTTTTGCCAATTTAGTGTTGCCACTATACCCGGAGTTAAAATTTGCACACATGCCAGTGAGCACTCGCTCTCAGGTGGATTATTATATGAAAATATTTTTTTTTTTTGCCATTTTTCTACATTTTCTGTTTTTCTTACCCTTGTTTTATATTTTCTTTTTTAAAGTATTTTTTCGCGCGTTTTTACAGCTGCTACGTCACATCTTTGTATAAAATTACTTTTGCATGGCAAGCTTAAGGGATGTGCCTATGTGCTAAGGACTCTGGCAGGTGCTGGCTTAAGCTTTAATTTGCTATGCACTTTGTTCAGTTTGAGTGGTGGGAATTACATTTTAGTGCTCAAGAAAAACATAAAATTCGAAGTTGTAAATGTGAGAATAATTCACTTGCTAAGCTGACAGTGGATGTTTTGAAAATGCTTTTTATTGGAGTTAACCGTCTCTGACGAATGTCCATAAATTATAAAGGCTTCAGTAAAAAATTATTCGGTTTGTATTCTTAGAAAAATTAAAAAAAAAAAAAACACGGATAGTAAGTTGTAGTAAGTTTTTCTACATCTTTTAGGGCTGAGTAAGCTACACAAGCAGAATATTTAAAGCAGGCAGCGAAAGAATTCCAATGAAAGCAATGTAGGGTTTAAATTCACGCGAAAGCAAAGTTTTTATATTCAGCGCACTTTTTAAATTTACTTTCTGGCCCTCACCCATTTTCCAATTTTTTAATGTTTTAATATTAATCTATTGTTTTCGGTGATATAATTTGTTATGTCTATTTTAGCATTTTTTTACATCACTACCAATTCAAAAATGACCGCGTAATGTGGACTTGGATTTGGCCTACTTTGCTCAAATGGTAACTTTACTAAGGCAACTTTCAGTTAAATTCAGTTATCTAATTTTGCAATTGCAAAAACGCAACATTAATTTCATTGTGAAATCGAGCGTCATTATGGCTTTAGTGCGCCGGCAATTGGTTGCATCGTGGAAAAGTGTGAGCGTGAGTGCACTAATTTGTACTTTAAAATAGACTAACCAAACCAAAGTACGTGCGAAGTGAAAATGCTCGGCAAGCAGTTTCTGCTAGGGTGTCACCGTAGGCCTCACCCATTCAGACACCTGCTCGAGCCCGAGCCACCTCCCAGGCACATCAGGAGACACTTCCTTAACTACGTGGACGAGATCCTGGACAAAACAGACAGACCACTCCAGGATCAGACAGTATACAGACAGGCCATTAGCGACATCCATCGGGAGACCCTTACCACCTTCTTAAGCTCCCGACCCCCGAATGCCGTTATCGGAGTCCAACCACCACCCATCGCAGACGAAGAGCTCCAACTTCCCCGAGAGTCCCGCGTAATCTTGGCACAATTACGTTCTGGATACTGTAGCAGGTTATACTCCTACCTATCCAGAATCGACCCCGACATACTAAACATATGCCCAGCATGTGAAGGCACCCCGCACGACACTAACCACCTTTTCACATGCCCCAACAAACCCACTCATCTAACACCTCTCTCCCTCTGGACCCAACCCGTCGAAACAGCCAGTTTCCTGGGCCTACCGTTAGATGAGCTAGACGAAGACGACCGGTAATTACACTGCACTGACAGGGCGAAGATACTGCTACAACAACAACAACAACAACAACGTGAGAAGTGAAAAAATACGGTTCCCATTAACGGAGAACGAACGAACAGAAATGTTGATTCAGCGCCGATAAAAAATTGAGCATCGCCAGAGAGTAAGCCCGGCCAAAGAGAAGGGAAAAATTGGGATGCCTTGGAATTCGCTCAGGTTTTGGTGCAATCTTTGACTACTTTTTCGAATACATCTGACCGTATGGCGTCCCTGGTGACTTGAATATTGCAATAAATCGATTCTTAAGCGCGCTGTTTGGCAAGTTGCGTGGTTTTATTGGAACCAAATGTCGTCGATGTTTAGCTGACTAATTTTTGGAAACAAAAATTTAGTCAGCATAGCTTGACAGCGCTCGTCATTCACCGTAACGACAGCTCCTTCCTCATTTCGAAAGAAATAAGGGCCGCTGGTGGAGTCAGCGTGTACACCGCTCGTAAAATGGTCGCAGTACTCTATGAACTTCCCGAACAGATTTTTTTATTCAAAGTAAATTTCTCCACAATTTAGAAGTTCGGGCATTAAATGATTCTAGATGACTTGCCCAGCCGTACTGAACAGAAATGCCAACACAGTTTGCCATTCTCCGCTGTCAAACCATAGTTATCGATACAAATAGTTCCCATTCAGCAAAAAACCCCGACATCCACTAGAATTTCTAATATGGATACCCAGTATAAAGGGACTCTTAAAGGTGATGGATTTACCAGGATTGCTCTTTAACTATGGTGAAAAAGTAAATTGTGAGGGGGATTTCGGCTGACACCTCATTTGGGAGATTCAGCCGAATTCTGCACGATCATTTCTCATATATACACACTCATACAATCAGTCGTTGTTCATGTGACAACGAAGTGCCATTGGTTGATTTTTTTGTATATAACAAACACACACAAAATTTTGTCCGTCAGCTGATTCTGTCGAATTCGCTCGCAGGCGAAAACCGGTCTGCTAAAGAGCACACCTCTAAAAATCTATTCACCATGCGGTGTTCTAGTGTTATTTTTCTCACCCTGAACACCTTGACTTAGTTTAAAGTGAAAGTAAGTTCCTTATAAATGAAATGATCTTACCACAACCCATCCGAGTTTAACGGGTTAAGAGTTACAAAATAAGAATACAAATTTTTATATACATATTTTGTGACGTAATACTCTGGATCAAGGTCACATTCGTGGACGATACAAATTCCGGTAATGTGCTGAGAGCCATGACATCCATAATCTTAATAGAGAAGCTTTATAAGAGTAATCCGAATTTACATTTTAAACCTTACACTCCGTGAATACCAGATAGAATTTTTAAAAATATGAAGAAGATAAGAGGTGGACGTTAGACTGTTAAAACGATTGGTGGGCACGAAGGATCAGCTCACACGACAGTAGCTAAATTTATGAAAAGTTGGGATCCTTCATGTGGAAACAGACTGACGAGGAACACTACGAGCATACGGACCAAACTGCCATTAAGCAACAGTAACCAATTAATATCACGCGCAGCACTGCATGACGCGGAAAGGCTTTAAAGAGGCACTACATAACAAAACAAATAAGGCCGATGAGCACCAGCTTGGGCACAGTCACGCGCGACAGAAATACCAGCCTAGCGAATAAGAGTTAGTTTTTATACGAGGGCGAGTCAATAAGTCCGTGACTTTTGGAATAAAACATAGACTTTTTGATAAATAAATCATTTTATTTTTCAACGTAGTCTCCTTTGAGTTGTATACACTTTGTCCAACGCTTCTCCAATTTTTGTATCCCTTCCAAAAAATATGATTTATCGAGGTCCTCAAAATAGGCCTTTGTTTGCGAGATGACATCATCATTGGAGTGAAATCTTTGTCCACCAAGCCATTTCTTCAGGTTTGGGAACAAGAAGTAGTCACTCGGAGCCAAATCTGGAGAATAGGGTGGATGAGGGAGTAATTCATAGCCCAATTCATGCATTTTTGCCATGGCAACTGCACAAGTGTGCACCCTTGCATTGTCTTGATGGAAAAGAACTTTTTTCTTATCCAAATGAGGTCGGTTTTTTTTTCAAATCGTTATTGAATCGGTCCAACAAGTTGCCATAATATTCCCCATTGATTGTTTTTCCCTTTTGAAGATAATCAATGTGGATTATCCCGCGTGCATCCCAAAAAACAATCGCCATAACTTTATTGGCTGACAAACCCACCTTGGCCTTCTTTGGCGCCGATTCACCCTTAGAAACCCACTGTTTCGACTGTTGTTTGGTCTTTGGTGTATGGTGATGGATCCATGTTTCGTTCACGGTTACAAAACGATGCAAAAACTCCTCCATATTGCGATTAAACAACGCCAAACCTTCCTGTGAAGTTGTTACACGATTGCGTTTGTGGTCTACTGTGAGCAAACGCGGCACCCATCTTGCGGAAAGCTTTCTCATGCCCAAGTGATCATTCAAAATTGAAACCACTGAACCATGCGAGATCACTACGACTTCCACAATCTCTCGCACTTTCAATCTTCGGTCGGACAACACCATATCGTGAATTTTTTCGATTGTTTCGGGTGTAGAGACCTCAACTGGGCGTCCAGGACGTTCGGCATCTTCAGTGCTTGTACGGTCACAACGAAATTCAGTAAACTACTTTTTTTACCATTGAAATCGATGGTGCCGAGTCCCTATAGTATTTATCAAGCTTAGCTTTGGTCTCGGTAATGGTTTTTTTTCGCAAAAAAATAAGGATTAATAAGCACATCAAATTCAGTTTTTTCCATTTTCTCCTCAAATTACTGGGTAGTCTGATAAAGGTAGCTATAAAACACAAACTAACTGACGCAGCACGTTCAAATTTTGACAGGAGTCAACTGACAGATGCCTGTTGGCAGAAGCAGTGGTGCGTGACTACCACACGGTAGTGCGTAGGTTCGTGTAGTGTGCGTAGTGCATGAACAACAAACGGAATAATACTGATATGCCCCTCAGCAGACAATGACAAGCCTCCGAATGTGTTTCTGCCATGAAAAAGTTCCTCATAAAAATGATTCGCTGGTCGGAGTCAGCTTGTAACTGACCTTTTGCGGTACAACATCAAGACGCACACCACAAATAGTAGGAAGAGCTCACCTAACAGAAGTGTACGCACTAATTAATATATTTTATTTTATTTTAATTTGCTTAATTTTAGTGTTTTCTATTTTCTGGGATAACGCCCGTGAAGAGGAAAATTCACAGGAAACTCTGTATTCTGAAATATTTACCAATCTCCTTAAAAATGCTGAATCCCGCAAGATCTCGATACTCCGAGAATGTAATTTAAAAATCCCAAAATATCGGGATTAAGAAACTGATAAGTTTAATAGCCACTGATCTCTTACACAAGAAAGTTCCAACTGGGATACCTAAATGACTGCGCCTATGCTTACCTTGTACATGCAAATAACTCGCATCTCCACGCTTATCCTCAAGCTATTAATTATGAAGCATTTATTAATCTTAAAATGAATTTCTTATTAAAATAAAGACCACAATAAAATAAAAACTTTGTGGCTAAATGCAAAAACACACTTACGACAGAGTATTCGCTCATAGGTATACTTTATATGTTTGTACATATGTATGGATGTATAAAATATGTTTATTTTTCTTTGTAAAACAAGTTGAAGGTTATAAATATACGTAATCAGGCGAACTAGTTGCAACAGGTAGAACACATATTGTACAGATACACATACATACACTTCCACTACACCAGCGCCACAAGCCTCTTTTGCTCCGGTAACAGCATTGAGTTGTTAATTATTAATTAAATGCCACTTCAGCTATATATCGACTTTGACCGGTACTCCCTATCGTCCCGCTAGATTTTTTTTTTTTTTTAATTTTTTACTTCTCGTTGTGTACCTGAATTTCATCCTACCTTTAGGTTTTGATTACTTTTAATTGAAATTAAATTGACTCAACATTTTGTTTATCTTGCGTGTATGAGTCAATAAGTGAATTTATGCGAATGGTCTGCGTGTAAAAAAAAAATATTTGTCTGATTTGCTTGGCAAAAGACCTGAAATGTAAATAAATGAGAAATCAGTTAACAGTTTTGTTGTTTTAGGTACATTTAACTTTTTTTTTTATTCGTTCATATTTTCGTTTATTAATTGTGAAAATGCTGGTAATTAAATTGGCTCCAAGGCACAAAATGATGTCAATCGTAAAAACGAAAACTGCATATACAGCTACTCGTAAGTTTGTAGATCTGTATCAATATCATATGAGGATTATCTACCCGCCTCATAAACGGATTATTGGTTATTTTATGGATGGACAGAGCTGTACTGTGTATATTCCAATTTTTCGTGGCTAATTTTAGGAATGAGCTTAGTCAGCTGCTAATAAACCTTCGTACACCTACATATCTACATTGAAAGTACTATAAAAAAATTATTTGGATTGATAAATACAGCTATGGAAAGAGAAATAGCGCACTTCCCCTCAATAACATGTAATAATGACGTAATAAAACAAATTTTTTGCACATATGCATATATTCTTTTATTAAAGTACCTATTATAAAAAAACGCTAAATAAATAACAATTAAATATTTGATGCTTTCCATTTCAATTCAACCGGCTCAAGATCGATTTTTTTTTCATTATAAAGCGTTTTTCAGTAAGAGCGCTTCAACTTTTTTTTTGAATAAAACACAAACGGTTTGACTTTTTTAACTAATTTTTTTTTATTATCGAGTTTGAACATCTACATTTAAATATGAAATTCGATTTCTTTTACATGACCACCGCGTGCACGTTTTACGAAGTCCAATCGTTGAACCCAATTTTCGACCACTCTTTTGCATAAATCGGCCGAAATTCCAGCAATTTCGCGTTCAATATTGGCTCTGAGCTCACAAATCATCGCCGGCTTGTTACTGTAGACCAATTACTTGAAATAACCCCAAAGAAAATAGTCTAGGGGCGTCAAATCACACGAGGGCGGCGGCCATTCGATCGGTCCATTTCTGGAAATAATGCGCTCATCGAACTTACTCTTCAACAAATCAATTGTAGCGTGTGCTGTGTGGCTTGTGGCCCCGTCCTGTTGAAACCACATGTCGTCTAAGTCCATACCATTCAATTGCGGCCAAAAATAATCGTTTATCATGTCGCGGTATAGATTTCCATTCACAGTAACGTGGCGATCGTTCTCGTCAACAAAAAAATATGGGCCAAATACGCCGCCGGCATGTAAACCGCACCAAACAGTGATTTTTTCGGGATGCAACGGTGCCTCATGAATCACGTGTGGATTGCTTTCTGCCCAGTAACGCATATTTTGCTTGTTGACAAAGCCATTGAGCCAAAAGTGAGCTTCATCACTGAAGATGATTTTTGGAAAAAATCTGGATCATCATAGCAGCAACAGAACGATTATTTTCATAAAAAATTTGCACGATTTGCAATCGTTGCTGAAGTGTGTAGCGTTCCATGATGAAATGTATACTAATGAAGTTTACAAATGACAAGCGAAAAATAAAAAATATTGCGTCGTTCGCCCTCCCTATCGGAAAAAAGTTGAAGCGCGCCTATTGAAAAACGGCTTATAAGAATTTCGTTTTTTTTGAATGCCCATAACTTAGTCGAAAATGAACCGATTTTAATGATTCTGTGTTCAAAATCCTCGTCATTACTTACACGAATGACTTCATGTAGAAACAATTGCACAAAAGTAGTTGAACATTTTTTATTTTCCAAAAAACAAAAAGTGCGAAACAGGCTTTTTACTAAAAAATTCATTACTCAACAACCACTCATTTTAGCTACTGGGCATTCAGCTCAAATGAAGTTTGAGGTGTCCTTTTGATTTGAAAAAAGTTATAAAAAAAAATACACTTTTTGAAATATTGAATTTCGAAAAAGTTTAAATTTTTTCTGTTTTGCTAAATAAAAAAATTTCAACTACTTTTTTGCAATTGTTTCTACTCGTGTAAGTAATGACGATCATTTTGAACCCAGAATTATTAAAATCGGTACATTTTTGACTAAGTTATGAGCATTTAAAAAAAAAAAATTCTTATATTTAT
>JAYXIM010045237.1:0-50248 GCA_037575425.1 Anastrepha fraterculus | reverse complement strand
TGGCAGCCAGATACATATGCTTAGTGCGACAGCTTTACACTTTGTTATGGCTTCATCAATTGTGTCAAAATTTCCCAGGTAAGAGAACTATTCCACAAAAAGCCGATTAAATCGATACCACACAAACTGACTTGTACTTAGCATAATTAAAATTTTCACAACGAATGCATTGGAATAGACATTACCAATTGTACGTAGTTAATTTCTAATTACAATGACTAACTTAAATGCATGCATAAACAACAACAAATGAGCCAATGGGCACATATTTAGGTACACTCCGCTACAAAACGATAACTCATCAACACCTTGAGCAGTTTTTACTATCAATTATTTCATGTAAGGTAAAGTTTCCCAAGCTAAAGGAATGAGATTTGAATTCAGTAGTCACAGAGAATACAACTGCACTTTACACTGAGGGATTCAAGATCGATTACGTCGTCGGCACCGGTGTATATTCGAAAGACCTCGACTCTTCCAAATCCCTTCGCCTGGAGTATTGGAATAGTATCTTTCAAATAGAAGTTCTCCGGATAAGGGAAGCTTGCAGGATAACTAGAAACCATCCTTATTAACTAATGGAAGTCTGTATTTTTTCAGCTAGTCAAGCAACCATCTTTGCATTCAAGTCACTTATAACCAGTTCAAAAATGGTCAGACAATACAAAGAAGAACTTATTCCTTTAGCGCGTACGACAGACATCACTCTCATCTAGGTATCTGGCCATAGGAACATTGAAGGAAATGAAAAAGCTGATGAACTGTCAAGATAGGGGGCATATCGAATTCGAAGAGGTAGAAATAGGCTGTCCCCAAGGAGTTCGCAGAAGGGAGATCTTCAAGCTATTCCAGAAGCAGGGCGTAGACAGATGTTCTAACACGAATACCTGCAAAACAAACGTGTCCCGATTTCCACAAATCCAGAACTGATGAGTTTTTAAGAGAGCCACGAGCAGACACATTCAGATTTACGTCAACAATAACCGGTCACTGACCTTCGGGAGAGCTACAATCAAGCATAATCTAAGGTAACAGTCTTTCACAATCTATGTGTGCTCCCAAGTCTGGGCGCTCTATGACACAGAACGATAGGGGAATTTTCGATGGTTAACTTGAAAGAAATTGCAGAAAAGAAAATAGACGACATAGGCAGATTCATAGTCTAATCAAAACGGTTCAATTAATAAAAAGCAGTGGTTTTACAAGTGGTTTCAAAAGGGCATCTATTGTGCTAATTAGGTCAGGTATTTGTCATTCATACAACACCTCCACCACCACCATAGCTCATCGTCTAACACAACCCATATAAAACCAACTTTAAAATTTTAAATAAAAATTTAAAGTCTCTCTAATAGAAGCGTGATTCTACAACCTACATGGTATCGGCTTATAATATTTATTATACCCAAAGTATTCAATCAAATCTACAGCCATCGCCATTAGCTATCACGGATTCACATCTTCGAGTCATACTTGCAGTTAATTTCAACCACAAGCTGCGGAGGTAATCGGCTCCAAACCAGCTGAGTTTACATTAGCAATCTCACCTTTCAGTTTGTGCTTAACTATTGCCCAAAGACTTTTAACAGGGTTGGCATCAGGTAACTGTGAAGCCCAATCGAACATTTCAATCCCCCATTTTGCTGTTTTCACTCTATATACCTTCGGCTTCGACGCTTGGAATCGGAGTCTTCTTGTAAAATCCTAGGTTAGTTAATTCTTCAAAACGTCTTCACAGCTGATGTTAATAATGGTTTTGGTAAATTTAATTCATACTCCATTCAAATTAGCGGAAAACGCAAAGAAACGGCCAAATCTTTTTGCGAGAAGCAACCCCAAATATGAACCTTAACTGGATGTTTAACAGTTCGTTGAAGTTGTCGATTATGAAAACAGTACCAAGACCGAGATATGCAACTACTCCCCCAAAGAAAGATTTATTCGTGAATATTATGTTTGCTTAATAACCTTCCTGGGTGACAGAGAGCGACTTCCTTAATCTGATGTTGTAAAGGATCGTACGAGCCGCAGAACTTAATCGCTCAGGCACAATATTTAATAAGAACGTACAATTTTTGGCGTATGCCGATGATATTGACATCATTGGCCTTAACAACCGGGATGTTAGTTCTGCCTTCTCCAAACTGGATAAAGAGGCAAAGTGAATGGGTCTGGTGGTAAACGAGGACAGAACGAAGTACCGCTTGTCATCAAACAAACAGTCGGCGCACTCGCGTATCGGCACTCACGTCACTGTTGACAGTTATGATGTCGAGGTTGCAAAAGACTTCGTTTATTTAGGAACCGGCACTAACACCGATAACAATGTCAGCCTTGAAATCCAACGTAGAATCTCTCTTGCCAACAAGTGCTACTTTGGACTAAGTAGGCAACTGAGCAGTTAAGTCCTCTCTGGACGTACAAAACTAACACTCTACAAGGCTCTCATCATGCCGGTCTTAACGTATCGCGCATAAGCGACGGCGAGTATCGCAGGCGATGGAACGAGAGCTGTACGAGCTTTGCGACAACATAGACACAGCGCAGCGAATAAGGATCCAGCGGTCACGTTAGCTGGGTCATGTCTTCCGAATGGATACAAACGCTCCGACTCTGTAAGTATTCGATGCGGTACCAGCTGGTGGTAGCAGAGGAATAGGAAGGCCTCCTCGGCCAAAATCGTGTAAACGTTTATCGCGCCAATTAAGAAGAAGAAGAATTACCTTCCGACTATCATTCGGGAGAGTGCATTGGTTCGAATCTCCGTGCATGAACATCAAATAAGAGAAAAAGTTTTTTCCAATAGCGGTCGCCCCTCGGCATGCAATGGAAAACCTCCGAGTGTATTTTTGCCATGAAAAACCATTTGGCGTTCGGAGTTGTCTTGTTCCATATGTGGAACAACATCAAGACGCACACCACAAATAGGAGGAGGAGCTCGGAGCTCGGAGTTAGAGCAGCGGGTTTTTCAATATGCTCCAGAACACAAGATATACTACACGTAAACGCTCTCGAAACGTGTATTTGGACACACAAACACCACTAAAGAAATGCACAAGTGCAAAAAGAATACGCCTACTATATTTAGCGGCATTTACATTTTTTTTTTTTGGTATTGGACTTTAGAAATTTGCCGGTCACGCTTTTATTAGACAGAATATTGATTTTTGAAGTCGCCAAAAAATTCCATTGATTTTTTATAATTTTTTTCCTTGGCGACACATAAAAAAATATGTCGATCACTTGTTGTATGGGAAAATTTCCAAGACCCCCAGCAAAAAAAAATCTCAAAAATCAACACAAGTTTTGAGCCACTTTAAACTTGCAATTTATTATATCAAAAATCAATGGGCAACAAAATTACATACTCGAAATTTGTTTAACCTTTAATAAAAAAGCGTGAAATTTTTAAGAAAATTTTAGGATTTTCTTTTAATTTGTACAGCTGTAGGAAGAATTACATACTTAGTGTCATACGACAGGTGTAATTAATAAAGGAGGCAAGAAACAAAGAATTTGTACAAATTTCGCTTCGTATGATGTTTGTAGCAGAATGAGCTATATTTTTATAAAAAGCTACTAAAATGAATTGAGACACAAATAAATTGTCCAAACGTGTCCATAAGTTCTAGCGCTATAGTAATTTAACGCAGTGTAGGTAAATAAAATGCCTACAAACACATTTAAAGTTAGTTCCAAACTCAGCAAAGCTAATTGCCTAATGTATGAAAATGTAAACATTTTGATTTAAATTTCCAATGAAATATCGCCAAAATGTGAACGAGCATAGACGGCGCAGGGAAAGGGTAGGAGTGAAGAGTGAAAACAAGCGATTCCTGGTACTTGTACTACTTGTAGGTAGCATATGCCACACGCGCCACACGCAAAGCAGAGCAAAATGACACAAACCACAGAGGCAGAGAACCAGAGAACTGGAGAACAGCTGGCGGCGCGGAATGCCAAGGGAGCAAACACCTACAAGCATGAAGAGGAAGAACTCCATTTACACTCACATATTTACTATTCATCGCAGCCGCGAAAGCCAGCCATGCCATATGCTTCAATTATATGTGGCGCTGACGCTGCTAGTGCCTCGCACCTCTCCACTCCCTTTGATTGTTGCAACACTGCCTGGTTTTGAGGCAACCGGAAGTCCACATAAATGTCACAAACGAAATCATGGCTGTGGTTTAGTTGTTGCTTTCGTTGTTAATGCTTTGTATTTGTACTTTGTTGTTTTTGCTGTTGGTGCAACAGTGTTGTTGCAACCACAAAACCGTTATTATGGAGCATTGTGCGTCAGACTGTGGCCAGAGTGACTGCCGGAATTGGGAGGCATTCAGTCAAATAACCAAACAGGCGGACACACACACACCTGCGCTGCCGTTTAGCTTTTCAAGTGAATGTTGTATGACTTGTGAGTGTGTGTGTGTGTGAGTGTGTGTGCCTATTATGATTGTGTATATGTTTACGTGCCCGTTTGCTTGTTTTAATGTAGGCAGGCATACGAAACCAAATATTGAACAATCTCGTACTCGTATTTTACCGTAATGTTTTCGCACAGTAATGAAATTATGGTTTGAAATTAAATATCCTTGTTAACTGTTGCTGCAAAGTAATGTCCGAATGTGCGCATATTTGCGAGCACTATAAATGAGTATACTTATGCATGTATGTGTAGGTGTATTTGCGTATATTTATGTGCATGTATTTGTGTTCGTTTTGTGGCTGAGGTCATGCATTCAATTAGTTGATTTGTACTACTTTCAAGCTGCGAGGCCACCTCCGACGGTTCTACTCGTACTTATTAGGGTATACACGTATGCATGTATGCGTGTGTGTGTGTGGATGTAAGTAACGCTTTGCTTTGCTGCACAGCTGCCATTCATTCGAGATGCTTGATGTAGCCGCCTGCGGTTTTGTGATTTGACAACTTTGAGTAAATTAGATGCTAGCCAGAGCACAAAACTCGGTTTCAAATAAGCTTAAATACATACATAAATGAAAGGGAACATATTGCTCATATTCTACTTAGAATGGCATAACTCTAAATATTTTAAAATTGAGTTTTACTTTTTCACTCTCTCGTACTGCACATTTTTACTAGAATGCCAAAAGATCAAATTGCGTCTTGTTGTAAATTTCTACCAGATATCTTTCGGCTCATTTTATACTACACGACACATTTTGGAATTTTTCTTTAACACTTTCTTGCAAACCAAAAATTGTGAGTTGTGTCTGTTGTGAAAAATATGTATGTGCGATATGTATTTACACATATGTACATACAAATATGTACAAGAATGTAAATATGGCAACGAATAAATGAAGCAAAATTACATTTGCAAAATTATTTAAAATATGTAAACACAAATGTTGCGTGAAATTATATCCGGCTGATCTTTTTTGATAAAAGCTCTTAATGCACACAGTTTTTGAAATTTTAAATTTCTTCTTTATTTGTTCAATTTTTTAAGCGAATGTACCAACGAAAAGTATTGAATTTTTTTTTAACAAATGGTATCAAAACATGAAATACCCTTTTTTGGACCAAGCCCGCCCTCTTTTAAATAAAATCCAATCCATAGCATAGTTATTTACTGGCAAGTTTTGACAATTTATTTATTTCCTATTTAATAAAAAAAATTTCATGTTACCAAAGGCATAAATATATCCCAGAAAACATATAAATCTAAGTTTCAAACTTTGCGAAACACAAAAACCTAGACTCAGCAAAAACTCATTAAAGACTCATGAAAATTGCAACCTCTTTAATCGGAAGCATGCGGTTTGATAGCCTCCTCATAAAAACACCGTTCGGAGTCGGCTTGAAACAGTAGGTCCCTCCATTTGTGGAACAGCATCAAGACGCCCACCACAAATAGGAGGAAGAGCTCATCCAAACACCCAAAACGGGTGTAAACGCCAATTATATACACACACATGTGTATACATATATAAAAAGGGTGATTTATATATATATATTAGGGCGGGTCGATTTAAAAATCGCTCATTGCTCTGTGAAAATCGTATTCTAGGGATCAAAATAAGAAACTTTGCCGAACGAACCATACCTCTAAAACGAGTTCTGATGTCCCCCAATTTGGGTCGAACGAAAAATCCCACTTTGACCCATTTAGAGTGCTCCAATCGAGTCCAAATGTATGGCCGACCCCCACTAACTTTGGACGGCCGATCCACCCATGCCAGTGGCACACCCCCTGGAACTCCCCTGGGGGGTTCCTCACACAATCATTTCAAAATATCACCATTTTTGGCCTTTACATGAGAAAAGAAACTAAAAAGTTCGATGTACGGGCATCAGCTGTCTGTTAGTTCGCTAAATGCCAGTCCAGAGTATTGTTTACAGCGCGCGAGATATAACCTTTTAATACATAATTCGCGGAAGTATTTTCCCGAGAGTAAAAGCGAAAAAAGAAATCAGTAATGGATTTCCTACGGAATAGTGTGATTTCATTCTATTTGGCTGAAAAATCACAACCAGCAATTGTTCGTGAGCTCGATCACCCTAAAGTAAATAGAGTCTTTGTTTATCGCACCATTACTCGTTACAATGATACTGGTAGCATCGCGAAAGGTCATGAAGTTGGTCATCAAAAGAAGCGACTTGAGCGAAATTCCCTTCGAAGTTCCAATCAACTGGCGAAAGAACTGAAAATATCTGACCGCATACTGAAAAATGATCTCATAGTCAAGCCTTATAAGATCCAAAGGCGCATGATCGCACACTAAAGCAGCAACAAATCAGACTTGAGAGAACAAAGGAGTTGCTTCGCTTGGCCGTAAGCGGTCAATTTCCGAACATTGTGTTTTCTGACGAGAAAATTTTTTAAATTAAACAATTCGTAAACTCTCAACCCAAACCCTATTTGACCGATCGTTCAAACGAGAATTTAAGCCATCGATTGGCCACCAGGAGGCAGCACCCGCCACAGGTAATGGTTTGGGCCGCTGTAACCGCAGATGGGTGCTCTCCAATCGTTTTCATCGCGCCTGGCCTCAAGGTATATGCGAAATATTATCGGGAAAGTATTCTGGAGGTTGCTTTGAGGCCGTGGGCAGACAAATACTTCGGTGGCAGACCATGTACGTTTCAACAAGACTCGTCATCGTCTCACAAAGCTCAAGTGAACCAAGAATGGCTAAAAAACAACGTTTCGAACTTCATAACGTCCACACAATGACTCTCGAATTCATCATACATGAATGTAATGGATGATTCTCTTTGGACTATTTTGGAAAAAAAAGGTCCGAAATAAAGGATTCACCAGTCGCGAGGCGCTGGAAAAAGCCATTGTCCGCGAGGGGGCCAAAATACCTGCAAGTCATATTCATGAAGCCCGCGATTCGTTTCTAGACCGTCTCAAGACCATAGTCAAGGCAAAAGGTGACCATATCGAGCAAAAGTAAATTGATTCTTATTTTTGTGTTATTTTTACATAGTTTTTTCTTTGAATTAAATAAAAGTAATTGCCCAAACTAAATTTATGGCCTTTTTAATTGGTTACCCTTCGATTGTCGGTATTTTAGTCAAGAAAACCCACTCCTCAGCTGCGGCCTTTTGATTCCTTCTGAAACAAAACACCTAAGAAAAAGGAAAATATTCCATGGCATAAACACAAGGTAAACAACAGATTATGACAGATGTAATTTGAAATTCGAAAAACACTTCATTTCCATGCAGTCTCGAAGCAAAGAAAAGAGCATTTACAAAGTATGCAAAACACAAACAACGCGGAATTTCATTAACATGTGTGCAAGCGCTCTTGGGGAAGTACAAGCATCGCTACCTACGTCCCTGATTGCCTGCTTTGGGTAGCCACTGCGAAATTCAGGATGCTTCTGAAAATTATGGCATGGAGTGGTGATGGTCAGCAGTTAAATGGCCTTGTTGCGGTGTGCCATTGTTTGGCATTGATAAATTCGCAGACGCCGAGAGCAATCACAAGCAGACAGCAAGCGTTCGACGGAAGCTTCAACAAAACAGTGTTTTAGATTGATGAAGAAAAATTGCGAAAAAAAGTTAGCAGTGAAAAAAACCCAATCACAGATAGAAGCAGCTAGCGTTCCAAAGGAGTTTCATCAACAGTGTTTGCGAAAGACGAAAGAGGGATGCAAAAAAGTTTTTGGAAAAAAAATTTTGGAAACATTTTTTAAACGAGTAATGCATTGAAGACTACTCTGAATATAAATATTTTACAAAAAACTTAAAATTTTTACTGTGTCGAACAATGATTGGGGCAGTGACCACTGTATGTTAGTCCGGTATTCCTGCGGTGATGTCACCGCAATGTTTATGCGTGTTACTTCAAATTCGATTTCGTCCCCACACGCAAACACACACACATGCATAAGCACATACAAACATACCAAACAGACATTTGAACAATCAAAGGTAAGTTGAATTGACGAAGAAAAAATGTGAAATGAGTTGGGACACTAAAATAACAACACATATATCCAAACCTCCATATGTACGTATGTATGTGTAAAATGTGAATATGAAAATATGCTGCATATGTGTGAAGAGAATTACACGTACAACATTACCATGTAGGTAGCCATAAGCGTGAGTAATAGGATGATTGAGTGTACTGTGAGTGTGTGAACTCGGCAGATGGGTGGAGAAGGTGGGAGTTTGTGGGAGTGTCAATGTGTTGCACGCGTAAAGCAAAAAAAAAAAAAAGAAGGAGAAGTCCTTCCCATTGGGAATCCTCTCACAGCAGCCGCAATCAACTGTGTGCGGTGAGTTTAGCTGATTGGTGTGAGGTCAATTCACTTGTTTCCCTAGTCAAAACAATAATACACAGCGAGCGCACTGATAGATGATGTACCTGGTAATGGCGGAGACATCATTTTTCAATCACCAGCGACAGTACCCACTGACTATGGGACATTCCATCTTTGCTGCCATTATTCAATGCTAAATCATTTATTTTCTTACGGTACGGAAGAGGAGTTGCGACTACGACGGTTTGTCCTATGTTTTTTCACTATTCTTATTTTAGTTGCTGTATATTTTGTGCTTTACATGTGTTTGGTCTAACGCTGCGGGCAACAATCAACGGAAATTGAAATCGCAAAAATTAGAAATGGGAGCTCAAAAGAGAGAATCTTATGTGGTGATGGTTTGAAAAAATGGAAAACAAGTAAATTGCAATGACAGCTACACTATTCCCTACTGTAAACCATTTTAGTCATGGGCCATAGTATAACTTTAGGCGTCCCAGAGCCATCAGTAGGTTATCTCTCAAAGCCACCGCTCAACTGTTGTAATAAGTAAGCAAACAAATTTGGTTGATCAAAATTTCAAAGTTTTATGTAAAATTTACATTTATCACTTTGATGAGGGTCACCGCATTTGGAAAGTTGATAAACTGTCAATTGTTTTACGCAAACTGTTATTGGCATGTCAATTTGTAATTTAAAAGCGGCAGCAAAAAATGGCCAAAACATTGATTATTTGATTTTACATACAAAAGGCATGAATTTACAGCAATTTAATGCCACAAGTAGCATGAATCAGGGCCCACAAAGTGTTGGTAGTCAAACCAGCACATTTTATTATACAGCAAATTTCCAATAAATTAGAAACTATAAGGAAATACTTCAAACACCCACAGTGGACGGAATAACAAGGTAGCACCTATCGTGGTACCGTTACATTACTCCGAGCTAATTTGACAATATCAACAGATTTTCGTCACCCTTGTACAATTCTTGATCAGTGTGACTGGATTACCATTTTCATAACTTAATTTAGCATTTTCTCTGTTCTCTAGCGCCGGAGTTTTAGTTCTTTCTTCCTGACATTTATGTTGATAATTAAGTAAAACATAATTTTTTTTTAAATTAGTTCAATAATTCAGTCAGATCAATTCAGCTTTACTTTCTTTTATCATCTGGTCACATTATCGGCGATTGCGATTATTGTTGTTGTTGGTGCTTGTTCTTGTGTTATTCGTGCGTGTATTATTTGTACAGAGAACTGTGAATTCCGCTATAAAATTTTGAGGGCATATTCTCCTATAATAGATCTATCGATTGCAGTAAAAACAAAATGATTTTTTTAAGCCGACTGATAAGAGCGCCTCTTAAGCTGAGTAAACTGTTTCATCTTTTTCCTCGGTATGTAATTTATACTCTTCTTCACAGCTACAAGGCGGCATGCATTGCTAAAGATGATGTACAACAATTAAAATACCGATTTAGTCATTGGTTTTACCTCAAAGTCATTTACATACATACCAATATTTTTCAGCAACTTTGTCACGATTCATTAGCTTAAACCTTAGAGCACAATTCGGCTTTCATATGAGTTGTATATATTTTTGACAAACGATTCATTTTTAAAATGATTTTAAAACGATACTTAGTAAGCTATGATAGTAACCTTTCGTATACTGGTCGGTCCAATGGGCCCAAATGAGATTTTATTGTACTCCCATATCTATATCTGATGCGTTTAAACTAAGTAACTTTGTAAATTTGTTTATTCTATGCCTTCAATAATATTCTAACAATATTTTTTTTTTTGAATAATTGTTATTGCAATTAAAATTTTTTAGAGGGAGCTACAATCCGAACGGTTACATGTGTTGTAATGGACGTAATTTTCTTAATTTTATGTTGACAACTGGCCACGTGTGGAATTTTGCCGTTTGTAATTGTTTCAGTAGATATTTTAAGTACAGAACTTTAAAGTAATTTTAAGTTTTCAGAATTTTTTATCTCTCATATATATTTCAATAAAATAAAAGACCCCTGGTCTTGCAAGAAGTCAAGCTAAAAACTCTGTGTAAAAGATCTAAAACTCAAATACCAGAACAGTCGCAGAATAAATATCCTTTAGAATTGAGTAAGACCCCCAAATCATTTTATTTCGTGGCAAAAACGAATTTGAGCATTTAAAGGTTAAGTTTTCGCCTCTATGTTATCTTAAGTGGAACCATTGAGTAAGCAATAACTCAACTCAAAGTTTAAACCAATAATAGGTGCCTTCGTCTCATCAAATCCGATAATTTCTGCTGACGCGCTGAAAATCTTCCCATATAATGATAAATTGCATAAGAAACTATTGCCCCGACTACGTCTGCATGTGTGTAAGTAACTCAGCAGCACTGCTTTCTAAGTCTTATACTCATATTTACTTTTTCTCCATTTCTAATTTTTGCCTCCGCCATTTATTATTCCACACCATGGCGGCAGTTGTACGAGTATTCATTCTTTTTTAGCCATTCAATAATTTCCTGTCACGTACGGTCATTACGTTACTGTTATTGTATTAATTTCCTTTGAAATTGGCTCGTATCGGCGGCTCATTTGTACTCTCTCTCTCTAACTAATACAAGTAGATAGTTGTTGGTTGTTGTTCCAGTTGTTGTAATTGTGTAGGGACGTGATTTGGTCATTAAACTTGAATGGTGTTAATTAAATTTACAATTAGCCATAACCGCCTCCTCTCTCTACAACAAAACAACAAATATAAATACAGGCACTAAATATACTTACGATGGGTTGATCTACTTGTTATTGTCCTTACTCTCACAGTTGTTGGTGTTATTGTTTAGTTGATTTTCTTGTTACTGTTGCTGTTTTATGTCTCTTCGCTCATTTCACGCTTGTGTAATTGCTGCGATTTGCGTACGGAATAAGTAATTTCGTTGTAGTAATTTGCATATTTCCCAAAAGTGAGCGCATTTCTATTTGCTTTATTGGCGCGGCGAGTTCTAAGGCGTGTTTAGTGTGGTGTGACAAAAGAAAAAATACTCATTATACATACATACACAGTTTTTCAAATACAGGAATTCAAACGGATATGGGATTTCTATATGAAAAACCTGTAAATGGTATATAATTTGTCAGTTTATAGCAGTATTGTTTGAATTAAAAACTTCTGAATGATTTTCTAACGATACACAGTGAAGCGATATAGGTAAAAAATAAAAAATATGTTTTACTTTTTTGGAAAATAAAATATTAAAATTTTATGATAATATATATATACATAAAGGGTCCGCCATCTATCGTTACGGATTTGAACTAGGTATTATTTGAAGAATGGTAACACTTAGCTGTCATCTGATTTGACAGAAGATTAGTTTTATTCTTCCGCTGAACGAAAATGGTTGTGTATACGCTCAAAGAACACTGGGAAATATTGCGACATTACTTTGAAAATCATGTTTCAAAACTAGTTTCTTAACATTTTTCAGTTGTACTAGATCCAGCAAGGATTTTCTTTCTCGTGTAACTTTTAGATACGAAAAACAAAGCTCATCCCATAAAATTCGTTAGACTTTTTTTGCAGTGGGATATTTTCCAATTTCCCAAACTTATTAAAAACTAAATTTTAGCCGCAAAACATATTTTACAAATCACTTTTTAGCAATGCGGCTCCGGCACTTACTTAAATATCGCAGTTTTTGATTTTTCAAAAGGCTATATGAATGGCTGGCCTGACCAAAGAGTCACAAGACTACCAAGTTTCATAGCAAAATTTCCTTTACTTTCAGAGAAACCGATTTTCAACTATTGCGCCGTATAAGTGGAACCACCGTGCGTGTATCTTACGATGTACGTCGATTTAAAGATGACATTACACGTCACAAAAAATTCTTTGAAAACTTCGTGCTTAGTAAAGCCAGTTGTGTATAGCAGCGTTCTAAAATGGAGGTAAAGAAAATTCGATACATTCGTCAGTACCAATAGGACCAAGGGGAAAAGTCGGAGTAGGCGGCAAAAAAAAACAAATGTGATGCTGATGAAAGCAATGGAATATCGAATGCAACACCAAGATGGTCACTCCAATGGTTCGACTTTTATTTGTGGGTGCATATAAAGTCCCAGCTTCGATTAGGGCTTTGGAGGCCAACATTACTAAAGTTATTCACGATATACCGACTGAAGTCATCCAGCGAGGCATTCAAAAGTAATGTCTACGGATGGCCGTATTACGACGCAGTTGCGCCAACATTTGAAAAGGTTTATCTTTAACAAAAAAAAATGTCATGAGTAGTTCTACACAAAAATAATAATCAATTTGAATTTATGGCCCTTTACATTATAAATACAAAATCAGGCTTAACCCATTAAATCCCAACCTTATATAAAACAATTTTTTTTTAAATGCGTTTATAAAACGTTTATTGAAATAGTGTAATTAAGCTCCTTAAAAAAGAAAAACACGAAAAAAAATCAAAGAAATGCATTTTTTGGGCTGTACCCAATCGAGTACAATGGGATAATATGTATATGCATTGCCTGTATATGGAAATATGGAGTATTAAATAAAAAGACACTTTCAAAGACTCCCTTGGCTATTAGTTCGGTTAACAGTATGGAAGTCTTTGAAACATTCTCTCTCCACGCAAAGGGCTACATTGCATAACTCGCAAATCCATCGAATTCTTTGGTGACACTCCCTGCACCTCAGCTGATTCGATATCCTTTTGGGAAAATGGTTATATGAGGAACCAGCTATTGATGCCGTTGTCGATCGTTTTGAAGATATTTCCCGGACATTATAATTGCGTAAATAAAATCGCACATTTCACGTTGGTATTGCAACAAGTCGCATTGACTCTTACTTGTCATTTTATAAAGTTTCCATGCGTTTGTTGCGCACGAGCTTATCATTGTGGTGAAAAGAGGCCACCACCATTTCTTTCCTCTAAACTTTATATAGTAAGTATTAAAAGCTTGGTCGTGGAGGTCAACTCTTCCCATTCCTGAGTTGTATTCCGCTATCAACTTCGGCTGATGGGCATTCACCTTGCGCCTCTCTTGTCTTGACCATCGTTTCACTGTCACAACGCTATTGGCATATCACTTCACAAAAAGTATTCCTGAGTCAGAACACCTACAAAATTTGATACAAAACAACTATTCAAATAAATCATTATGATAAACTTACATAAAATCAAACTCTCCCCGTTGCTTCTTTTGTAGTTCTTTGTTCGTTTTCAGAGGACATTTTTTGGACCGCCGTTCACGAACAGTCCCAGTAGCCTTAAATCCTTGTTCTTTCAAAATTCTAAGAAGGTCATATGACGTAAAGACATGACTGTCACTGTCACTGCTCAAAAATAAGTCAACTTCGCCCGGAACATCCCATGGAATATCATCACGCAATATATTATCCTCTTCAATGTCCTCCTCATCTGTGTCCCAGTGGGTATTTGGCGGTATAATAGCGAAGTCGAAGTGATTACGGTCGCTTGATTCAATATAGTCGGTGGCCGCAGAAAGGTTGTGAAACCTCTTTCCGTAAAATTTTTTTACATCCATTACCAAATCTACATGAAATATGCACACAAAATATATATTAATGTTCCAACTGTACCCATGCGAGTACACTAGAATTTAAACCTACCGAAATGCACTTTTCCACAACTTTTTTCGTATTTTTGTTATAAAGTATACAAATTATATGTATTATGAGTATTTCAACACTGAACTTTTTCCGTGATAACTTAGATTTTGTCAAACAGAGAGCTTATTGCAAACTAAACCATGAAAAGAAGAAAAATAGCAAACGTGCACGCAAAGACAAGTGAATAACGGATAACGAGACTCAAAAAAAAGAAGGAGAAACGTGTGTATTCCTTTTCAACATTGCTCTGTATTATAAAGTGGCGAGTACATTTAAAAATTTCTAAGCGTTGGCTTTTGACGTCGTTTCGAAAAAGATGCTTTTTCTGTACTCAAGCGAGTACAATGGGATCGAATGGGTTAAATTATTAATATTTCATGGAATGGTCCTTGTTGGCGAGTACTGCTGCGCGCTTAAGAGGCATAGAGATCACCAAGAGCATACTCTTCTTGACGGGAATGAATTTCTTACCCTTTCTTACTCTCTCCCAAAGCTCTTTGATTGGTGTGGAATTGTCTTTGCCTCCCCTGCCAAATGATTTTCAGCGGGTGCGAGGAGCTGAACCGAACAGCCCATCTAAACCCCGTTTGAAACGAGCCCATAACTTGCCAACCTGCTGGTATGGTTTTGATTGTTGACTTCCATATTCACCCATTTCAGAGGAACCTTCTACTCTGCATGTGGTAGCTTGGTTGACTATATTATCTCGAGGGTATAACTTTGCATCCATCTATCCATTTTACCTTCATTTCATCGATTATGCTGGATCAGTACTGGTAAAGAAACAGTCCCATACGGTGATTTTGGCACGTCCGGGTTTTATTATCCTATGGACATATTTAGGGTTGTATCTGTCCTATACATGACGTCTCTAGAGTAGTGGTGTTTTTCTGGAACTTATCCTGTAAAGTTTAGCTGCAATGAGCACCTGTCTGATTATTGACGAGTTTACATAGAGATTTAGTGTGTTTGCAGGTATAAAAGGATTTTTGATTTGGCGCGTTAACAGTACTTTTCTCAACACCGGGTGTGAAAGATCTCTTTTCCGACCTCTTGTTTCCCTTTTTGGTATCCATTTCTTAGCTTGTTGTTTATGATTTGTGCTAAATAGAAGAGCAAGTGCTGGATAAATTTCACTCTGCATAGAGTTTCTCCCTGGAAGTTTCCCTCCGATAGCAATTTCTGAATAAGTTTCCTCTTTTACCCGTACAATGTTTACAAAACTTCTTCGCGGAAAAAATTGTATTAATATTTTTCATCCAATGTATTGTTATAAAAAAAAAACAATACTGTAAAAATATTTAAAAAAAAAATCTCAATTTCACTCGAACTCATCGAAATGCCTCGACTACTTCGCATGCATTGCTGTTTTTGAGAGCAGTAAAATGGAGTGACCAGCACACAAATTAACAGTATGTTTTGATTATCTCAGTTAGTCAAAAATTATTATAAACTCAGTTCTGCGGTATTTAGGGTTACCATATGGCATTAAAAAGTCGTATTAATAGTTGATATATACATTTAGAAAAATTCTAATATTTTTGTTAAAAACCACTATTATTTTTTCGAACAGAGTTGATGTTCACTTTGAATAACAAAAATAAATAATAAACATAATTTTATGTGCAATTCAGCTGCTCACAGAGCACTTTTATGCGACACCTCTAAGTTTCTGCTACAAAAACGGGACCCTTCTGGCACTTCAATGCGACTGTTTGTTTGGCAACATAAATTCACACAGGCACTTGTTTACTCATATACTCGTACTTACATACTTGTTTACTCATATACTCGTATAATACATACGTACATACATGCAAACAGTTAATTTTATATCCATGCAAATCTACAGCTTCTGCATCAATTCATATTTACTTTGCCTTTTTGGCTGCGCATAAAATCGCGCATAATTCCTTGGCCGTCATCCAAAGTAAAAATAATTCGAAAGTCTGTTTGGCATCACTTCCCCTTGACTCTCCTCGCCTTAGCTATCTGCTGATGCTGCCCGTTTGTGTGACTTCACTTTCATGTCTTCAATGCATTTGCGACAAATGTCGAGAGATTAATTTGTCGTCATCGTCATCATTGTCGCCGTTGTTCTTTTGGCGGCAAAACACACACACTCACAAACATCTCTGTGATGAGTGTCTAATATACCTTTGTTGTTTTTGTTATTGTAGCAAAAGTGTTTAGCCAACCCCACACTTTATGTCTAAGCAGCTGAATTGTGCAATGCTGAGTGTCATAATTTGATGAGAAGAAGGTGGTCGCTCAGTCGATATGGGTGAGAAGACGAATGGGGGTACTACATGGGCTGCAGGTTTGTGCAAATGTTGCACATAAAATGCGCTAATTTCATGACAATTCACAGACATCGTTGCATTCAATGAATTGGCGTTATTTGTGACAATTTGTCTGGCTGTAAAATTTGCGCCGCACGTCGGGATCAGTAGCCGTAGCGCTGCTAGAAGTAGAATTTACATTATGCGGCAGATTACTAGGGAAATCAATATTAGCGGAACATGTTTTGAACCCGTGATTTCGGGATATTTTTAGAGTTGTCCCGAAATACCGAAACTCACCTTGGCACATACCTTTTTAACACACTTTTATTAGGTCGGGTTGTATGTATGTATGTATGTATGTATGTATGTAACGGAATATTTGAGCTTAATTTTCACTGGCTTCTAAAAATCTGATCGACTTGGAATTTTGCACACCTATCAAGGCCCGATGACAATGCAATAATTTGATAAAAGTTTTCCATTATCCTTATTAGGATTGCCAGGATTAATATTTTCTTTTTTTACCTGTGGGCAAAAAGTAAGGTGAATTTGGTTGTAAAATGAAAAATCTTTATTTATTCTTGTAAATTAATTTCATCCCCTCTCGATGAAACACACTTATGCCAACAATTTTTCCAATCCCCGAAACATGCCAAATAGTCCATTTCCGGTATAGCCATCAGCACCTTCTTCGATTCTTTCGAGCTTTTATCTCCTCAATCGACTCGAAACGCGTTCCCCGGAGTGGTCTCTTGAGTTTTGGGAATAGCCAGAAGTCACACGGAGCCAAATCAGGCGAATACGGTGGTTGGGGAACGATATGCGTGGAATTTTTGGCGAAATGGTCACGAAGAACGAGTGCAGTGTGAGATGGTGCATTATCGTGATGCAAAAACCAAGAGTTGTTGGCCCATAATTCTGGCCTTTTTAGACGAATTGCTTCATGTAAATGACGCATAACGCTCAAATAATATTCCTTATTAACAGTTTGGCCAGGTGGAAGGAATTCATAGTGCACCACACCACGAAAATCGAAAAAACTGTCATCATGAGCTTTATTTTTGAACGACTTTGATGTGCTCTTTTCGGTCTGGCCTCGCCTTTAGCACGATATTCGCTTGATTGGTCGGTTGTTTCAGGGTCGTAAGCATAAATCCAAGTCTCATCTCCCGTAATGATGCATTTGAGCTTGTCCTGATAGTCTGAAAGCATTGTTTCACACACATCAACGCGACGACTTTTTTCCAAAAAATTGAGAGTTTTCGGTACCAAACGAGATTTGACTTTTCGTAGGCTCAAATGGTCTTTCAAAATGGTTATCACAGATCCTTCTGATATTCCGATCATATCAGAAAGGTCTTTAACAGTCAACCGACGATTTTTGAGCACTAACTCCTTCACTTTATTGACGTGTTGGTCATCTGTTGAAGTCGATGATCGTCCGGAGCGCTCCAAGTCATCAACACGTTCTCGACCCTCTTTGAAGTCTTTGTACCACTTATAAACATTTTTCTGCGACATGGTCGAATCACCAAATGCCTTCTGCAACATGCTAAACATTTCCGCAGCCGAAATTTCATTCCGCAAACAAAATTTTATGGCACTTCTCTGCTCAATCAAATCAGACATTGTAAAAATCGAAAAATGCACTCTTGGTCGTTTGGCAAACACAAGCGTAAATATAATATATTACTGATAATGACATTCACATGAAAGTTGGCCCAGATGTTACTAACAGTGCTGCCAACTCGTGAAAAAAATAACTAGAGCGAAATTTTAATCCCGCGAACTTTGACAAATAAATTCACCTTACTTTTTGCCCACATAATTAATCCACTAAAATTAGCGCTGGCTACTAAGGACTTTGGCTCATAAATCTTAAAGTAATACATTTTTTTTATTGTATGTGATTCAGGAATGCTTTTTGATATAAATATATATATGTCTTTGTTTTTATTTGCTTCCAAAAAGGATTGCACCTGTCTGTACGCCAATAAGTAATTTGTTTTACAGATGATTGGAAAGTTAAGTGATACTGTATAGTCATTGCTCTTCAGGATCATTTACGAACATGCAATTAATTTTTTAAATATTTACTGTGATAACTTAGATCAGTACATAATTATATTTCCCATTATTACATCACGAAAGGTCAGTTGGTGTTTCTCGTTTAAGCTTCTTCTTAATGAATTTTTCTTCAGCAGGAAGCTCCCGCATCGTCAGATTTGTATACGTCAGAAGTCTGCTAATGTGCCTTTTGCTCGCGCTTTGAATTGCTTCGTCACTGTTTAAGTCGCGCTGAATGTCAGCGTTTCGTATACGCCATGGCGCATTGGTTATTGTCCCAAGTATCTTCGACTGGACACGTTGCAGCATGTTCGAATTGGATTTAGAAGCTGTGCCCCAAAAATCTACACCATACTTCCATATTACTGTCATTGTCGTTTTGCAATTAAGATTTTATTTTGCAGCGAGAGCTTTGACAGAAATCCTAGCAGCCAGTACAGTCGCCGAACGCGATTTTTAATTTCGTGTAATTGGCTTGTTTTGTTTTGTCACCATTAATTTCTATATTACATTTGTTTAACCAATCTAGTGTTTTTTTAGCTCATTTTGTTTGCTATATTCGCGTCTCTCTGAGATGCCATTAGTACAGGGTAATCTGCAAATGTCGCAATCATGCTGTTTGCTGAAGGCGGTTCCCGTAAATCAGCGGTGTAACATAGATGAGATGCTGAGTTGCTCCTAATACACTGTATTGGGGAATTCCTCCGTTGATAGCTTCAATGTATGAGCATGCGTCATTGAATTTAACATTGAATTTTCTGTCGTTGATGTCGTTGATTTAAAAATATATATAGGGGAAAGTTGTCCTAGATATTAACGGATGTTATCATTTACCACAGACGAATCGCATAAGCAGACTGAAGAAAATAAGTAACATAAAAAAGGAGTGAAGCATGTACCCAAAGGGGTCTACCGACCGCAAAAACATGCTCACCGGAACTTTGTTAATTATTTCGATTTTACCCAGGTACTAAACAGGTAGTGTTTGGAATCAATGTTTCGTTAGGCTGGACTATCTGCTGAGTCTATTCCATTATAAACACATACCTTTTTGGATAGCTAAAAAGACATGCTACTTTTTTAAATAATTTGCAAATAAGTTTGTTTTTTATAGATGTGAAGTAGGAATTGTTCTATTGTAATTGGCGGGTACACCCTTTTTGGGTGTTTGATCGAGCTCCTCCCCTATTTGTGGTGTGCGTGTTGATGTTGTTCCACAAATGGAGGGACCTACAGTTTCAAGCCGACTCCGAACGGCAGATATTTTTATGAGGAGCTTTTTTCATGGCAAAAATACACTCGGAGGTTTGCCATTGCCTGCCGAGGGGCGACCGCTATTAGAAAAATGTTTTTATTTATTTTGCTTTCACCGAGATTCCAACCAACGTTCTCTCTGTGAATTCCGAATGGTAATCACGCATCAACCCATTCGGCTACGGCGGCCGGAAGGAATTACAAATCGGAAATGTAAAACTTTCAAATTGATTGGACAATCTTTATATTTTTGTGTAGAACCATTCCTGCCATCTATTTTTTAAAGATAATCCTCTTCAATCCACCAAAACACCAATTTTGAATGACTTTCTGGAGGACTTAACTTTAGTAATAAAGACTTCAAATTTCTCAATCGAAGCTGCTTTACCCACAAAGCATTTAGACGTTACATACCCTCACAAATAAAAGTCCAAGGTGTGATATCACACGATCTAGGAGGCCAATCCACTGGTCCGAGAAGAGAGATAAATTGCTCACCGAAACGACGACGCAGTAAATCCATTGTTTCACGGATTGTATGGCAAGTATCACCGTCTTGTTGGAACCTGGAACCGAATATTGTGGAGATCGCAGGCTTTAATTTCTGGCATTAAAACCATAATAAACGAGGTGCAGTAGCGTTAGAAATACATTGTTCCATTAACGCCAGCCTCGTCTTTGAAGAAATATGAGCCGATGACTCCTCCAGCCCATAGACCACCCCAAACGATTGTTTTCGTTAGACATAATGGGTGTTCTTGAATGGATTTGGGTTACCTCTCAGCCCAAATACGGCAATTTTTCTAATTCATTTCACAGATGAGAAAGTTTTCACTGTTGAAAAAGTTTTTAGTATGAAAAATAAAAAAATATTTGCTAATATTTCTGAAGACGTAAAAAAAGTGGTTCCAAGGATTCGGCGTGGCCAACATCCAGCCTTCCTAATGGGTTGGTGGGGAGTGTATGGTACAGGCGCTACATCTCTTCATTTCTGCGAAAAAGAGGTTAACACGTTGGCTGCCACGTCGCACGTTTTCGTGCGACACCTAAATGTTACCCTGAGGCCACGTCGCACATTTTCGTGCGACACCTAAATGTTACCCTGAGGCCACGTCGCACATTTTCGTGCGACACGTAAATGTTACCCTGAGGCCACGTCACACATTTTTGTACATTTTAATATGGAATTTTACATAGAATTTGGATTCTCTGGCCTGTGGTGAACATTTTGGTGTATTTCCCATGGCCGTTGTGTATTTTTAATGGTATTTTTTTGGATAATAAAAAAGTTGTAAATTAAAATTTGTCTTTTTATTAATTCTTTTAAAAATGAATTCATTTATGAACAAAACAAATATAAAAATATATATGTATGTAATTTCAAATGGAAATCAGTAGAAAAACAATAAACTTAAAACTAAAAATTCTATTTTTAATGGAGATAAGTGCAAAAATTAATTTTTCTGGTAGGAATATTTAGGAAAACATTCTACACATAGTTGCGGTTTATTGGGCAGTAGGTGGTGGTCCTTTTCAAGCTCTTTCTGGCTGTTACTCTCTAGCAGATTTTTTTGACATGGCATAACACAATACACAAGCACGCCTTATTGTTTTTCCGTTGTCGTCCTTTCTTTTTTCTATAAAATGTTTTCCTTTTGTTATGGGTTCTGGAGACATGAAGTCCAACAAAGCATTTGAAGTCTCCTGCCGGAACTTAGTTATTGAAATTTGTTTGTTTGTAGCCTTTTTATATATTATAAAAGCATTTACGACAGACATTCCTAGTAAGAGTCCAAAGCCACTTTGCGGTACCACTTAACACCTCTTCTGAGAGTGGTGGCGTAGGCGGTCATTTGATTGGATATATCAACACCTAATTTGGCTTTGTTGTAATCAATAACAGCAAGAGGTTTTTCAAAAGCTCGTTGCCTTCGCTTCCTGGTAGAAAACTAAGTAAAATAAACTAAAAATATCAAATACAACTCGAAAACTGCAAAAAATTACTGTCGCACATTTTCGTGCGACGTGGCCCCACAACATGTTTTATGATCTCCCAGGCCATGTCGCACGAAAATGTGCGACACAAAAAAACCATTATAACTGCAAAATTAGCGACCAAAATAAAGTCGCGAGTAGTCAAAACTTATTTTTAGGCACTAAGAAACAAAAAAGAACATAAATAAGTTGTTGGCCTCAGGTGACCAAAATTGTTAAATGACACTGCTACTGAACGATCAAAATTCTAAAAAGGCTTTGGCAGCCAACGTGTTAAGGCCGGGGATATCCTATCTTAGAAGACGTGGTGAAGCAATTGAGCAGTACTCTCTTCAATGCAGAGGGTTGGATCTTGCAGCAAGATTCCGCTCCAACCCATAAGGCAAAAACCACCCAGCAGTGGCTAAAAAACAATATCCATGAATTCATATCCGCAGAAGATTGGCCGGCTGGAAGTCTACATCTCAATCCGTTGGACTACACTTGGTGGTCGGAATTGGTGAACATCGCCTGTCGAAGGCCTCACAGAAATTTGGAGAGTCTCAAATCATCGTTGATTCGACCAGCGACGTCAATATTGATGGAAACCGTGCGTGCTGCAATAATTGAATGGCCCAATCGTTTGAAGGCTTGTGTAAAAGCAAATGGTGACCATTTCGAATGAAATTTTAATTTTTTGTTTTTTTATTATTTACATATTAAATAAAACTAACTTCATTAAAGAAATATTATAGTTTCATGTCTATACAGACTTAAATTGTAACACAACTTATGGAAAGACTTAGTAATTACAAATTCTTCACTCTTGAAAGAACACAAGCAGTGGTAGACTGTTATACTTTATTATCCGTAAGTATCTTTCGACTTCTATTAAGTCTTCAAGACAGCAGGGCCTAAGAAAATATTTTTCAAATACCTTTCCTTGATTAGGTGAAGCAAAAGTGTTGGTGCAATGCCTACCTAACATACGTCACATCGGATTTGTTAGTTTTTGCCTCCGAGATGGCCTTGAAAAGACTATTCATAAAGATACATTTTATAAGAATTGCTACTGCATTGAACAGATAGTGCATTTTAGATGTCCGTTTTACCCAAAGTAACCCCTTTTATTTTTGATTTTTCAAAATAATAAAAAAATATGCAATAATAGCTCTAATAACGGGCTATTTCGCTATTTGTGTTGTTGTTTTTTTTTAATTTATTATTCATAAAAATACACATAAAATTCCATAATAATAGACATCGCACATTTTTTATGGCTTATGCAAATCCTCATCAAAACTCAATCGCACCCCACGCTGTGGCAAGAGAAACTACATACCTACATATGTATGTATATTTGGCCACCTACTTTGTATGATTTTCCACCTACTGTGACACAAATCTACGCCTATTTGGTAGAGCTGGATGATCGCCATCGAACAAAATAACAGTGGAATAAAAATATTCAGATATGCCGTGCATGTGTATGTGTGCATGTGTATGGAAATACTCAGCGCATTTATATAGCTAAAGTTAGCTTCATTGAAATTTATTGACACCACACGGCGACGCCTTTGTTGCATGCCTCATTTGCAACGATAATTAGCACGCAAAAGTTATGCCGCAAAACATAAGGCGACAAGCGGGGAGCCCTACATCTGAAGGCGAGCCCAGCCGAGCAAGCAGCCACATGCATTCTTATGCATGTAAAATGGCTGGTATTTGAGTGCAGCTGCTAAAAAAATTAAACAACTCATAGGTACGAGGAGAGGAAGAGAGAGCGCAAAGTGCAGTGATGTTTTAAAAAATCTCAAAAAGTATAAAAAAGTAGTAAAAACAAAGTAGTAAAGCACCGAAACATGTGTTTATTGTCTGCCGACGATTGCGAATGCCAGTCAACGGCGGTGGAGCGCTGATGACAACACCAACCGATGGCAACAAAAGCCCACTGCTCCGACATCGCGCGTAGACAAGTTGTCAACATGAACGCTCAAGATGCAACATATCACATGCGGCTTGCCGCATGCCACACTCAACGTAACGTAACTCACGGCACTGCACGTACAACTCAGCGAATTTTCGCCAACAAACTCCATTTGGCATTCTTTATGACCCATTCACCGCAGCAAAGTATAATATTTTGTTTTTGTTTTTTTTATTTTTTTTTATTTAATAGTTTTTGTTAAGAATTTTTTTTGTGTTTTTCACACGCGAGTTGCCGTTACACACAGTGTGCCACATAATGATACACCTTGAGTACTATGTGCGTATGTATGTTTGTGGGTAGGTAGATTTGTAAAACATAATTTTTTAATTTACACCTAGTAACACATAAAATAATTATGATTTTATGACTCCAACCACAAATATATTGCGAAGCGTATGATTTGTATAAATATATGTAAGTATGCGTGTATTAATTTTTAGATGTGTGTGCGGCATGGAAAATATTTTTACCTAAAGCACTTTACTACATAGAGTTGTATTTATTTTTTTATGATGGGCGTGGCAGTCATAAAAAATGTTTACCTTGAATTCTACACAAACGGGAATATTTGTAAATATATAATACATAGTCAGCATCAAAAAACGGGTCCCCCCTTTTATTGACTATTTATTGTTTATTTAATTTTTGGTTATTTATTATTTTATTTTGTAATTTCAATTATTTTTTTATAAAAATATATAGGCCAAGCTTCGAAATTTTTGTATAAAATTTATAAAAATTTGGCCTCTTTTCATCAAAATTTCAAACTTTCCCACTCGAAATTTTTAGACAAATTTCGGGAATGCATTTTGGTACAAGTTTGAAGGGGTTCAAATATTGCACTGATTTTTCATAGTTTTTTCTGCTGACAGTATTGAGTGTTTTCTTCCATATAAAATGTGGAGTAGATGGACGTGGAGTGAATGGAAAAAATGCATAAGACGGTTAACGAAAAAAAGCGCAAAAATCAGTGTGAATTTAGACTTACTTGAAACTTGTACTTTACTATACAAAAATTTAGTGAGCTATAAAATTGTATAAGTAAAAAGTTCGCAATTTTGTTGAAAATTTTCCGAATTCTTACACATTTTACACAAAGTTCCAAACTTTGTTTTATATGGTTTTTGTCGTAGTATGAACTGTGTTTTTATAAAAAAATAATCGAAATTAGAAATAAAACAAATAACAATAAATACTTGTTAATACACGGTGGGTACTTTCTTTTGACGTTGGTTGTACGCATACATAAGTATGTAGGCAGGAATAGAATATTAAAGTTAGCATGGCAACAGAGCTTATGTGTCATTTAACCTTTAGGTTAGATTACGCCGTTGCCACTCTCCATGGGACCACAGATGTGACCACTTAGGCCCCTGGAAGCCCACTGTGATACCACTGGGTTGGGTATAAGTATCCCTCTATAACTCCCGATGTGATGAAATCATTTTGTCTCGCTAATAAACGATAAAAAATTGTGGATAGTCGCAGGTTCCAAGTCTGTTAGACATCCAACGATATAAGTGTTTAGAGAACGATGTCGTGTGCCAAAAGCATTCTATGGTGAGATAAAATTATAAATAAATATATAACAAATATGGCGGCCGCCACAGCTGAATGAGTTGGTACGTGGCTACCATTCGGAATTCACAGAGAACGCAGGTTCGAATCCCGGCGAAAGACCAAAATGAAGAAAAAGTTTTTTTCTAATAGCGGTCGCCCCTCGGCAATGCAGTTCGGAGTGGGCTTGAAAATGTAGGTCCCTCCATTTGTGGAACAACAACAAGACGCACATCACAAATTAGGAGAAAAGCTCGTCCAAACACCAAAAAAGGCTGTACGCGCCAATTAAATATATATATATATATATATATATAATATAATAAACAAATAAAGTTCTAAAGAAATATTAAACCTTGGACAAAAAAAAAATGTTTTTTGTTAAATCCGTTGTTTAGCAGCAAAGTATTCTATATTCAAATGTATATAAAAATACATAGCAACAACTTTTTGGAACTTTTTATAAAGATGGCATTTTGCAGGGAAATAGCAGCTATAAATTTCATCACAAAAACATTGCTCCATAATAATTATTACATCGGAAATATTTTTATTAATTAGACTATTTTATTAATAAGACTAATTTTCCATCGGTTATTTTTTACGTTGCCTAATTACTAATATTCAGAAGTTGTGATTATTAACAATTATCAATAATTGTTTGAATAACCCAGGAATTAATCAATTACATATCATTTATGTATTTCTGCACATTTTACTCTCTTAGTCGGTCTAATTTAATCTCATCTTAGAGTTGAACCATTGAGAAAAAATACGATGGCGTTAAAATTCAAGTACACCACATCGGAGCTAATCGTTCAGCTCGTCTCGTTTATTTCGATTTATCATTTTTGAAAACTGAGCGAATATTGCGAGGGTGCGCATTATAGTGGTGTACGGTATTTGAGGACAAATTGAGAGTAAAACTAATTACATTTTATTTTGAACAGAATTTAATGGAACTTCACGAATTTTTTACACAATATTAACTTATTATATTTATATATCTATAAAGAGATTCAATAAAATTTCCCTTAGCTGCAATAACCTTCTTACACCAGATACCGATACGATTGCATGCCCGAATCAAATGCTCCTTATTCATATTGACCTTAATGGTATTAATTGCAGCCTTCAGAGAAGAAATGGCGTTATGAGGAAGCATATTGGTTTCACGCTCAACTACGCCCATATCTAATAATCCGGGGGATTAAGGTCTGGGGAGTTGGGCGACCATAAGCTCGGTGATATGTGGTCATAGAAATTTTCAGTCATTCTGTCTTGTGTTGCCATCGCTTTGTGTGACGAAGCATAGTCTTGGTGAAGGATTTGTGGGCGGTCACTTCGTACACTACCAATCCAAGGTTCCCCTATTGTCTCTAAAACCTCGATTTATGCAGTAAAGCTCGTTCTAAATTTTTGAGTATGGTGGCATGACATGTCTTTTGTTGCTCACAACACCTAAAACCTTAACAGTGACTGGAAAATTCATGAACATAACAACAGCAACCTCAGTGGGATGGGAACGTAGTCATCTGTCATTTCTGCAGTTGGTCTTTTGGTCTTAGGCAAAATTTGTTTCGTCAATTTTGTTTTGAGCAGATAACTCACAGTTTCCGTGTTTTCTCCGCATAACGTAAGATTTGTACCAGGAATCTTCATGGACAACTCGACGCATAAGGCATTGAAAAACATTAGAAATTTTTAAATCGGTCCTCCATGCCATATCTGAAAAAAAATAATGGTTTCGGAAAGTCATAGCCACATTTATGATTGACCTCAATACCGTATGCACTCTGTATAGGAATATATGTAGATAGATATGGATACAGATTGGCAACGGAAAAAGAATTTCTCATCTCATAAATATTTCTCAATGTCATCATCAGATACCGAATCTGATAAGCCCAGGTCTATAATTTTTACTTATTTTATGAATTTAATTAAAACTAGCAATTAAAATTAAGCACTGTACAATAAGAAGCGCTTGACTCATTTTGAAAAATTTCTGGATGGAAATGTTTCTGAAAATGTTTCTATGTTGTAAATCATTCAACCTTCAAAAAATTTATATGATAAAGCTTTCTCAAATACTCAGTTTGGTACTAGGGATGTCAATATTAGCGGAAAATTATGATCCTGAGTTTCGGTATATTTCCGAAGTAGTACTGGGATCCTGTGATGAATTAAAATGAATTTCTTCCGAAGCTAAAAAATAACGGGATCTCGATGTTATGGAATATTAATATTAAAGTAAACGTGGAGTCTTAAGCTAATTTTGAGATCCCTGAAACTCGAAAAATACTAAGATTACGATTTTCGTGATAATTTTTAAGCTATACCGGAATACCGAATTTAATACAAGCTAAACCCGGTCGCCGTAACCAAATGGGTTGGTGCACGACTACCTTTCGGAATTCACAGAAAGAACGTCGATTCGAATCTCGGTGAAACACCAAAATTAAGGAAAACATTTTTCTAATAGCGGTCGTCCCTCGGCAGGCAATGGCAAACCTCCGAGTGTATTTCTGCCGTGAAAAAGCTCCTCATACAAATATCTGCCGTTCGGAGTCGGCTTGAAACTGTAGGTCCCTCCATTTGTGGAACAACACCAAAATGTAGACGACGCCACAAATTTTAAGTGAAGCTCGGCCAAATACCCTAGAAGGGTTTAAGTGCCATTTAATTATAATTCCAGGATTTCCGGAACCGAAAAAACCAAGGAATCCCTCGATTTCGGCATCCCGCGCCAAGCTTCAGTATTTAGTGCTAATTTTGTAATATTTCATCTGGTTTAAATTGTTGTTACTTTTAACTTTTTGGATAAGTGGACACCCTGATCAAAAATATTTTAAATCATAGGTTTCTCTAATACTTTTTATTCAATACCCACAATTTAATAACGGTTTTGCTATTTTGTCGAAAATTGTACCTTTGGCTCCTACGGGACCATATTTTCACCGGTAGTAATGCCCAAATGAACCATTTCTCTATCCTTCCATTTCAGAATCTAAAATTAAAATTAAGTAGGTCGATTTTTAATTAAAATTGTTCCATAAAAGTTTAATCACTTAACAAGATGAATTCCCAACACTGTTCACAAGGTGTAATAATTATGAAACAATTTTACTGAGCGTTAAAATTCTTCTGGAGAAGACAGCAAGACATAAAATGAGTTGAAGGTTGTAGAATTGATGCAACTAAAATAAAATTTATTATCCGAATGCATCATGAGATCTTTACAGAAAAAATTATATTACAATTTTTTTGGCAACTTGGCTTACATTTCAATTTTAAATATTTTTATTTTTCGAGTATTGCGTCTTCCCTATATTCCTACTTAAAATACAGTTTTTGCTTTCAACAGCAGTTGTTCCTTCCACTCAAAGAAAACCTGCTTTCCATTGTGGTTCGCATTTGTTGCTATTTTGAGTGCGTGAAACTCGCGACTGCTTGCAAATTACTTTATTCTACGCTGACATTAACAAATGACAAATTTATTTGCGCTGTCATTTGTTTGCCGTCGCCATGTGTTAAACGATGCACGCCAAGTTGACAGAAATCACGGCGGAGCGGCGAAGAAGCAAAGATTTTGTTAAAAAACAAACAAAAAGTTGGACAACTCTATTTCGAGAACTCAATGAAATTTACATTTAAAAGAAAGAATGAAGAAAAAATGCAGCGCAGATATTTATATGAAAACACATGCATACATATGTAGGTATGTGAAAAAATGTTGATACATACAAAGCGAAAAATTCTGTTGAAAAATTGAAAAACATAAATCAATGGAAATGGGGTGCAAATAATCCCACACAATGTTGATCCAGGAAGATCTGAAGAGTATTACCGCAAACGATGCCGAGAAACTGACAATTACTTAATTTGACTTAAATTAAATTAATTTAACTTAATTCAATCTAACTTAAGTTATCCTAAATTGATTTACGTAAACTTAAATTGACTTAACTTAATACAAAGCCCACCTGACATATGGTAAGTATGTATTAGGTTGGCATATAAGTGCGTAGCGTTTCACCGAAGACTTTTATTTAAACCAAAAACAAAAATTATCTGAATAACTTTATCAGTTATATATTCGCCATTGCTGTTTACAACCTCTTCCCACCTCTCGATCAAGTTGTTGATGGCGTTCCGCCAAAAATCGCCTCGTCTGGTGTCAAAGAAGTTGTTGAGCCAGTTTTTAAGGACCTCTTTGTTATCGAAGGTAACGCCCTTCATATGATTTGACAGGGAGCGGAAAAGATGATAATCGATCGATACAAGGTGCGGACAATACGGCGGATGCTGGAGGACCCCCCATTCAAGCTCTTGGAGTGCGACTGTGACGACTTCTGTAACATGGAGCCTGCCGTTGTCGTGTAGAAGTATGGTTTGACCATGTCCAGTCGAATAGTCTCATTCACGCGATGTAGCTGGGCATTGTAGAGTCTCTCGTTGACCGTGGCATTCTTTTCGAGCATTTACTAGTACGTCATGCACTCCCAGTCCCACCAAACACTTGTGATGATCTTCTTTGGCTGAAGGTCCGGATTGACTCTCGGCTTTGGCGTATCTCCTGGATTCACCCACTCCTTTCTTTGCTTCATATTGATACATATGCACTATTTCCGCGTGTTGCTCGATGACGGGGGAGATGCTGAAAAGCAATTTGAAGGCGACTTTCTCTATTTTTTTCGTTGAGCTCGTGAGGCACCCAGGCTCCCAAACTCGCAATTTTTCGGTAAATCCCATTGAATGAAGGTGATTGAGAATCGTTTTATGATCGTAGTTTATTTTTTCCGCCACTTCACGACAGGTTTGGCGACCGTTCTCCTTCAAAAGTGGTTAGAGACGTTCATAATCGAATTCAGAAGGCCTTCCGCTGCGGGACGTGCAATTGACGTCTAAGTCGCCATTTGTGAACTTTGCAAACAATTTCCGTCCTGCAGACTCTCTTATGACACCTTCTCCATACACGTCGAATATGTCCCGCGCTGCCTCGGCAGCTTTTTGACCTCGATGAAAAGCAAAGATTTGCACACCCATTTCTAAGTCTCGAAACTCATAAAAATAAATAACTTAAAAGTACAATTAAGATAGTTTTGTAGAGTAGAAAAAGATCTATAGAACGAATACCCTTTGCCAAACAGCAAACAAATCGTTGCAAATAAAAGAAAATATAAAAACGCTATGAACTTATTCCCCGACACAATATAAATGATTATTCAAGACGCAGCCAAACTTAAAAACTCCATTGCTTTTAGATTTTTACGAACTCAAGTGAATTCAGAGCTTATAATGTATGCATTGACAATCGCTCGAACTTTTTGAATATGCGAAAAACACAAGAATCGATTGTAAAAAAATAGGTGAAATGAGCCTAAAGCCTTACTAGTACCAAGTTACCGGGCTAAATTCTTTCAGTCGTAGTTCTATAACTATCTCAATTTTCCTCTGATTTCCTTAACATTTTTACAAAAAATTACGGAGGCAAGGCATCAGAGCTTACTTAGATTCGCAAAAGACGCAGGGTTATTACAAGAAGCCTACTACAAGGAAACGTAAGGGTCAAGCTCCATCTGGTAGCCAGGTCAGCCAGGTCAACCTAACTTAACCGACGGAGGCAAGGTGCCTGGGCTTAGTCGTGGTGCGGGAGCTTAGTCGAATCATTAATTTGGCCTTATGACAGCTAGGTTATTATGGCCGCAAATAAATAAGAAAAAGACAAAGGAACTGCTTAGCCTTTAAGGAGTGTCTATGTCGAAGGTCCCCTTAGCTAAAATCAGAGCAGATTTTCCAGGTAAATATTCTCTAAATTTTCTTACGAAACTGTCTGGCGTAGAGATGGGGTCAATCCTGCGCTACATAAAATCCACAACATGGTTCCATGAAGAAACATAAATGTGGTTCCCGTGTAGCAGAGTGGGATCACAATGCATCTGTAAGGTCTAAGAGAGTAGCTCCTACAAACCGACTACCACCATAACCTAACCGTAGGTAGGGGAGCGTTAACCTTTTTAAATATGCGAAAAAGACAAAAATCGGTTGTCATCGAAAATAAATGAAATAAATATTTGAAAACTATATATTGAAAAGATAAATAATTTCGATTTTACTCGTTTCCCACAATCTACGAATTTTTCAAAATTTTCCCTTAAACTATGATATATTTTAAAGAAATATTTTTTGCTTGCTTTTTTTAAATAAAGCTCTAGAGTATTTTTTCTGTATTTAGCTAAATAAATTAATAAAAATCATTAATAAAACATTAACTAAGGCCTGACTCCTCAAAATGTGTGCTTGATAAAATTTTAAATTTGCGGTTTTCTACTTCACAACATTAAAAATTAAACTTTTGTATGGAAGCTGTTCTAAAAACTATTTTAAAAATTAGTATGCACATTTAGCTTTTCAAAAAGATGTAGTACTTAAAGTATCTAGCACAACTTTCTCGGTTAAAGGCCTTAAGAGTATAGAGCACAAGAGTAGTCGTACGAAAAAGCGTCTAATTACGTGACCCAGCTACTCAATTGGAAGGCTAATTTCTCATAATTCCAATAAAGAGAAGGTTTCAAGAGCCTTTACATCGTCTCTCTGGAATCATGTAACCCTAGACGATTGTTTTTGGACCCAAGTAGTATACAATCTACCCTTGGCACCTACAAGAAGGCGCAAAATTAATCACCTTATCGAAAGATCTATAATTTTTGCAAATCGTGTCTTGCGTTTATAATATTTAACACTTGAGAACTATACAGCTTCAGTATAGAAACAGACCAGCAATGGAGCAGGTAACGCCGACGTTTCCGGCACTGAAAATATTTTTTTTTTCTTAGAAATCTATTCAAAACCAAAATTGAATGATTAATTTTGTGCCACCTCGTGTAAAAGATAGTTGGTATCCTTGCAGTCTCACAAGATGATTATGCGTCACATAAGCAGCTCACGATATCATTGCCGTGTCTAGCTTAGTTCGAATACTTAAGAGGGGTATAGATATAGTATATAGCTCCTTTCCAGATGGAACCCGGCACCACTTTTGATGTTCTGATACTTAGCGAGAAGGAGCTTGTCTGCTACTACAAAAGCTCACCGATCTCGGCTTTGTATAGCACACTAGCGAAGTGATCATCGCAGCTCCACTACCTTAAGACTATTAGACTATAAATGATGATATTCATTAGAGATATGAGAGTTGTTAGTTGGATTGCTAAATCAGCTGCTGCAACTTCTGCATAGAGTTCAACTAAGTACTCTGGTAGATTTTATGGCCGTTGCAGAGCAAGCTGCAGGGTCTCGCACTCCTTCAGGAAGTTCAATAATCGTATAACCGTTTCTGTTTCTTGAATTGTTGAATACTCGGTTACCTTTAGCGTCAGCGCCGACTTTTCTGCTGAGTACCTATCGAGAGTTCCTTACCTGAAAAAAAACCTAACCATGCAAGTATTTTATGAAACGATCGAAAACGAAAGTAAAGAAAAGTCTCAAACCATCAAAATAAAAATATATTTTCATATACTTAAATGGTATACTCACTCATACCAATAATCGTACTTAATACATACCATAGTTTAGGTGATTACCTTCACAGCTGGTCGTAGTACTAACTTAAATGAGGCTCACACATAAAATTTTATTTCTAAACTTTTCATTGACAAAAAAAAAACATATTTCCACTAAATCCCCACAGTTATTCGCTTGAGTAAAGCATTTATTCAAAATTTCACTTTTTCACCCAAATCCCTGCAGAGCATGCAGGTTAAAAGGAAAGGAGAGAAAAAACGCAAAAAAAAACATAAATTTCCACAACGTTTTCGAAATATTTTAATCTAAACTTTCTATGCAAAATCAATTCAAATTGATTTTGTTATCAGCAGTGGCATCGCCATTTCGCCATTGCTATTGTGACTTTTTGTTGTTGTCCAAACGAACGAACGACCGACTTTTTAAATTACTTTATGAACTCAATTTTTCTTTAGTGGCGAGGGTTCGTCTCACCGGCTATTAAATGCAATAAAAAAGGTAACTGGCTCTATTTAAGTTCCCCGGAGTACAATAATTCGGTAGAAGCAAATGAAAGGCTCTCTATAGAGAGGGGTGAGGGTGTATGCGTTGACAGAATACAAAAGTGATACAATGGAAGCGTAGAAAATGAAACTGTCGAACTTTATAGTTACAAACACACACACACAAGCATATGTACTCATTTATTCGTTCGAATATCCGTAACCCACAAAAAAATTCTTTGTTAGGATCCGAAGCAAAAGGAAAATACCTATGTATATGTGTATGTATGTACAACTAAGAACATGCCGACATGCAAAACTTCAACAAAATGCCAATCGACGACATGCAACGATGCAGAAGCGCGTGGCCGAAAAGTTGTGGAACCGAAAAATCACTTGAGAAGAGAGCTGGCGCAGGCAAGGTGTATGTATCATACTCACACATACATATAGGATATCTATAGAAAAGTACTTTCAATACATACCATTGAGAGTTAAAAAGGAAATGGTTAAAAAGCATTTAAAGCCATTAGCATGAAAAACACATTTTTCTTCATACAAAAACGATTTACCCCAAAATACAAGTATTTGACAATTTATACGAGCACAATGCATTGCTGGGAGCTGTGGAGATTGCGCGAGCGAAAAGTGAAGAAGGCAGCATGGGGAAGGGGAAGTGGTGAGTGAAAAGTCAAACAACAGCGAGAGAAATGAACAAAAGTGAACTGTTTCAAACTTTTTTGCTATTATTTAGTGTTTTTGTGTTTTTTTTTTTGACGAATGCAAAGGTGTGCGTGCGCTAGGCATTGTGGGTAAGGTAAAATTCGGAAGCAAGGAAATGCTTGTTGGAGGAAAAATTACGTGCCGACATGGTTGTGCCTGAGGGAACTGTCACAAGCCACGCGCATAGCAGGTAACTGGAGCTATTTAAATAGTTGAAAATATTTTTATTTTTTTTGTTTTCATTCAACACTGAGGTACTACGAAAATGTAGTAGGTATATGAGCACTTAACCAGCGAGAAGAGTGTTAAGAAACTCAAATTTGGATGCTAATTTTAAAAAACAATTTTCAGATTGAAGAAATTAAAGCTGGCACATATAAGGAAATGAGCCTTATAGTTTATGCTCAAAATAATAGGATTGTGAAAGAAAATTCTTAGCATCGAATGCAAAAAAAAGGGCCAAAAAGGTCTCTATTTTTAACGACTTTTTACACCAAGATTTCATTAGCCATAAAATTACATAACTTAATTAAAAAGTTTAACATTTGTATGGCAATATTTTTAAAGTTGTTCATTTTTATGAATTTTGCGCAAACTTTGGAGCTTTAAATAAAACATTATAAAAACATAAAAGCTTTATGAAAACATAAAAATATTAAACGCAAACAAATATGTAGTTAGAACTTGGTAATTGGTCACATTGGTCGTATTATTTTGAACACAGGTGTATCTGGTAACGTAGCTTACAACTGCATGCACGAGCAAAGTCCTCGGCAAGGCCTATGCAAAAGTTCTGATTTTCCGCACGTCGATTATTGAAACCTTTATTATGCTAAATACAGGGGGTCCGGTGGTGGAATTACGAGTTAAAAGCTATTTCAAGAAAGAATTGCTAATGCGGATTTTTTTTTATTATTTTCTCCAAATGTTGAATACACTATTGGAATTTGTCCTCCGTACTCCGCGTCACTCGCTAGAGAAATTATGTCGTTATGCCATTAGCCTCGCAAAAGATATTTGCTTTCAGTGCTGAGACAGTCGCTGGGTTTGTTTCATAGACTTTAAGTTTGAGATGCTCCCAAAGTAAAAAGTCAATAGAGACAAGATCGGATGACCTGGGTGTTAAAAGAAGAAATTACACAGTATCGCTATTGTCTATCTGGCTGTGTGCGGCGTGGTGCCATCTTGCTGAAACCATGAGTGTGGACTGAAGGAAGGATGTTCTCTCATTATTGACATGAAAGAATCGTTCATCATGCGCCGATAAGAGGGTTGTATCCTTTAGGTAACCAATTACGGCAATTTTGCTTATTTAGACTTCTCCTTAAATGAAAATCGCTCCAATATTGTCTCCCAGAAATTTTTACACAAATTTTAATCATTAGGCGTAAGGGGTTAGGGATAGTCAAAATTTTCAATACATTGGATTTTTTTTCATTTCCTTGAAGTATAATATCTTAAAAATATTGTGTTAAAATTTAAAGTGAATCCGACAAATACTTTTCGAGTTATTCAACAATTAACAAAGGGCGCCCGGGCGCACCGGAGCCGATGAAAAACTTTAACTTAACTTTTTTAACTTAACTAACTTTTCTCAAATCTGTGTTTTTTGATCTGGTGATCCCTGTACCTTAAAACCCGTTTGGTAGATTTCCATAAAATGTATACTGCTTTTGAAAAACATAAAAAGCTCGTGCCTGATCGAAGGATTTTTTTTTTTTGAAAATTTCGATTTGTTTTAAACAATTAATTGTCGGGTTTTTTCTCGAAAATCTGAAAAATATTTTTTTTAATTTAAAAAAAAAAACTTCGATCACGCACAAGATTATCTATTAATAAAACTTTTTTCCCTTTTTTATAGCGACGAGCTCAATATTTTCACTGGTTCATTTGTTCTCGACCGTACTGCCGAACTTGCCGCCCGGAACCTTCGCATCTATAAACGATTAAAATATGCACTTTGGGCCTCACGGAAACGTCGAATATTGTTACGTGAACGAAGTCTACGACGGGCAGTTGGACAAGAATCATTGGCCTTGAAATACGCTCCGATTGTTCACCCGTCTGCGTTCACTGCGACATCGTGACAAAAAAAATAACCAGCTCGAATAAGAAGAGAAAAAAGATATAACGTAGAGGAAAATGAGAGGGAGAGTTATGCCTTATATTTTATGATGAGTTTTTGTTGTACAGTACAACAGTTGAAACTGTTCGGCGCCGCCGCGAATATTTCAGACTGTTCAGCACTATGGCAACTAGAATGATGGCCGCTACGGCTGCGCCTATTAATGCATTTTGTTCTTGTAGTCGCTAGGCATAGAATTTTAGCTTTGGGGACGACTTACGTAATTAGAGGAATAAAGTGAGTGCCCATATATATGTATGTACATATATATTGAGCGACACTTACTTGTATGCTCTATGAATTCTCGTGTAAAATTATTTTTCTCTGCAAATGTGAATTTATTTAGATATATGTATCCAAGAATGATAGAAAGAAGATTGCGCCCATCAACAGTGTGTGACATCACGTTTGCCGAGTTGTGCAGTGTTGCCAACCAGTCGCAATAAATTTAGTGCTTTTTTATACCCAAAATGCGAAAATGTTTTTAAGTTTCGTGTTTGTTTCTTCTTTTTTAATTCAAAAAAATTACTGAAACTGTAAGTTAAAAAAAACTATATTATTTAACAAAAGAAGGTTGAAAAAGGTCACTCTGAGAAGATTTTAGTGCTAATGAAAATTTGTTGGGCTCCATTTAAGGTTATGCAAGAATATTGAATCTTCTTCTCTCAACTCTTCTTAAGATTGAAAACATTTTAGACACTTTAAAAAACGTTTGAACTTACTGAATGCGAATTAAAACCGTAGAGGTGTAATCGTTTCTTCCGGTCATCAATTCTTAGTGGGGCATAGGGCATTCATTGAAAAAATAGGCAAAAAAATACTAGAAAATACTAAAAAAACCATAATCACATTTTTATAAAAAGAGTACCTTATCTTGTTGCATAACCTCAAATATAGCAAAAAAGTCGTTTCCTTAACAAAAGAGTTTCGCTTAACAAAAAACTCCTAAAATAAATTGTACATATCCATAACACATTTATTAAAAAAACTCACATTTTAAAGACAATTTGTCACGCATACAAAGTTCTTTAAGTAATTCAATAAAAATTTCGTATTTTATTTTCTTTAAATGGGCATTATTTTAGTGCGTTTTTATATCCAAAGCTAGGCAACACTGCAGTAGCGAGAGAGTGATTTGACTGCCGAAAGCAGAAGAACACCAACAACACCTGCAATCGCGGGCAATGCCACCAGATGTTAAAAAAAAGTAAAGCTAAATAAAACTGAGTGAATTAAATAATTATTAAAAAATGTATATTTTACAAAATTATAAAAATTACTTCAATATAGAATAGGCTAGAAAAATGTCATAAAGAAAGAACTAAAACTCAGAGACTAAATAACAAAAAAAAATGCTAAATCAAGTTAAAAATGGTAATGTGGCCATGCTGGTGTTAGAACCACGTAACTTATTGTCAAATTTGCTGAGCGCAAAGTAACGACACCACGATAGGTGCCATCTCATTATTCTTTCCATCATGAGATATATCATATATTCTTTCTCTCACTCTCTCTCATTCTCTCTCGGGTCTTCCCCTCTTTCTTTGTCTGCCTTGAAAGTTTCACTTCTTCTGTGCTACACGCACTTTTATTTGTATTTTATTTTCTATGACAAAATACGGAAAAAATCCCATTGAAAACATTTATTTTATTTTCTCTTAGACCGATAAGTATTTGGCTTACAATTTAAAGAACCCCAAGTATGATAGAGCACCTGGTTTGACCTTCAGCTATGGTGAAAAATGAAATTAAGCGAGTAACTTCGGCTGTTAAGTAACCGGAGATTCAAAAGCAGAATTCTGCCCGCTCATTTCACCGCATTCACACACTCGTCCAATCAGACATTGTTCAGACGGCAACGATGTGATGAGCGTAGACTGTGTTGCTTTGGTAAACAAACCGCTGTCAAGATCTCCGGTTACGTCAATCAATCAGCTGATTCCTTTAAATTAGCTGAATGCCGGTTGACGGTCTGATATTGACCACACCGTCTGAGTTTCGTTCACCATGAACGAAGCTTATTTCTCCGCCCTATTATCTATCAATTTATTTATTTCAAAATAAAATTTAAATAAAATAAAAAAAAAATTGCTCACTGAAAAATAATTATGAGCAACTACAATTTCATAAAAAAATCTATTGCACAAATTATTTCACTTACTAAACATACAAACGAAGAGAGTAAGAATGATTTACGTAAGATTTAACTCTTTGTACCTAATTTTTATAATGCCACTCTATCTTTCCAACAGATCTAAAATTTAGGTACTCTTCTGTAGCGCATTGGCTTTTATGAACTTTTTTGTATTCCTATTTATGAGCTTCGTTTACTTTTCAGTTTAATACCCCTAGTTTTTTCTCTGAATAAAACCACCTATTTTGCTGACAGTTCTCTTCGGCAACTCAAAAAAATGTTTTGCTTGAAGCAGTCAAAAATTCTGCTTTCTGCTTGCCGTATCAGTTTTCCACTTATCGAGTTGTTGCAATTGTTTACTTTTCAGCGGAAACGGAAATTTGTTAAAAATTGATAGCAGCACTCTTTCCGCTTGTTCTCAAATATTCATGTATCCTTTTCTATGCTTTTGTTTCTGTTGAAAGGCACCTACATTCTTGATTTTCCGCAACTGTCAGAACACAAAAAAATCACTCTTCATCGCGAACTACGCTTACGGGCGCACATTCCTTTGGTATTTTTGCATTTCTTCTGTCATGTTTTCTTTTATTTCTTCACCTACAAAAAAGCAATTGAGTGAATAAAGTTGTCAAGTTATTTGTAGGCAAAAAAAGCGGTAACCTAACTAAGGCACATAAAAAGGGTGAGGCTGCCGGAAAGTGCTGTTTCTTCCACCCACCGTTAACAAGAATATTTGCTGTCATGCCGTTGTATCACCAAATTGCTCTCTGTTGTCACATTTCAAGCCCCTCAAGGTACACAGCCAAACAACCAAACAACTAACCAACAAAATGTATTTCTCAATTTTTTTCGTTTTCCTAACTGAGATGAGTTCTATGAATGAATGAGCGAGTTTTTGTACATTACTGCGCCTTAGTTTGCTCGCAGTTGTTGCAAAAGCGAAATCTGTCACTTTGCACTGATTGAATACTCAAACGACCCGCAGCTGCGATAAATGTTCCTGTTTCGAAATTGTAGAAGTATGCGTAAAGGTGCACTGTGTTCCGTGACAATGTGTCATTTCTAGCAAATGTTTTCCCTTTTTTCTTCCTACATAGTTTTGCTTGCAACTCCTTTCTTCCTTTGCTTTGTTGCTACTGCCCAGGCAGTTTGAAGTTTTGCAATTTGGGTAATCAATTACTTTCACTGCTTTGCAAGATGTTAATTTGCTGATATTTATCAAAGTTATTTGACTTTTCTTTTCACTTTGTTGACAGTAACGAATGCCAGTCTGGAGTGGTTGAGAAAATAGAAGTTTCTGTTGTTTTTGGAATTGGCAAAATAAAGACTTCACCTTTTGTTACTCTCCAAAAGATCTGAGTATGTCTACAGAGTATGAGTTTGAATGTTTATTGATCAGCCGGCGTATCACTGGTTGGGGGGCTAATACATATGTATGCATGTACATATCATATTTTTGCCAGAGATTGAGAATGATTCTAAATGACTAATGTAATTTTGTTTTTCTCAGAACAAAATGCAAAAAATATTCAAATGAAAACATTTGTCTGAAACAAATCTTCCAATACATATTTTTTTAGTTTTCAAATGAAACGCTTCCTTTGAAACTGTCTATTTTAATACCTACAATCATTATAAAAAAAAGGGTATTTCAAAAGAGGCGCCTAGAAGTTGTTTTAAAATTAAATATTTGTATGCAAAACACGGCTCTTATCAATTGTATCTGAAAAATTACACCATTTGTGGGATCAATGTCCACCAAAAAATCGATTCATGGAGGTATGATTGTTGAGAAGTCCAGTTTTTACTCTATTAGTCCTTTTTCTATCCTCGACAGAACCAGTTTCTTGATATTTTTTCATCAGCCTGTGAATTGTCGACTCATTCGAAAATTATTTCCACCGATATGTTGTTCTTAAAGATCGAACATTTTTATAATAAGTTTCAATAATTTTAAAGTGTTGTTCTGGCGTGTAAAATTGTGCATCTGTCAACTTGACAAATGTGAAAGATTACTTGAAGAAAGGTACCGTTTCGGAATTATTCACTACTGACATCTAGGCGTCACTTTTGAAAAACTATACAGGGTTTTTCAGGGTTTTAAGGTAGAACCGCTGAAAGACGCTTTTGATGTATTTGACATTTATAAACCATTTAGTCTCAGACTCTCATTTCCATTGTTTGTTTTGGTTTTGCTATTTCATTCAAAAAAATTAGAAATCGTAAATAAGAGAAAGCATATAAAATTCAGGTAATTTATATAATTCTGACTTCAGTGGTTTATAAAATTTCTTGTGGAAGGGAATATTATGGGTGGTCGTAAATTACTGAACCGTATCAAGAAAGATAGGTACTAATTAATTACTTACTTTTATTAATTAATTTTCCAACTATTTTGCTTTGTTGGTTGAATAGAATTCATATTGCAATGATTGTTTTACAAAAGTGTGGTAAAAGTACAAGTGAGATTTATGAATTGTTTGCACGATCAATCGTTTTTCTCAAGCGTCTGAAGTGACAGACAGAAAAAGAGTGGTTCCCTTTCGCGTGGTTCGAACCAGAGCAGCCGTAAAAGTCGTTCGAGAAAGAATTCGCAGAAATCCCCTTAGCAAGCATAAAAGCATGTTCAGGGAAATGAATATATCGACAAGATCCATGTCAAGACTAATTAGAGATGATCTCCAAAACCTTCCGACGCTGGCCTAGTCATCCTTTGATAACGCTCTTGAAGAAAATTAGACTCGACAGATGCAAGCAGCTTCTTCGGTCGTACGCGGTCACATAAAATGGTCACATAAAGACACATAAAATGTGTAAAGGCGTTACATCTCTTATTTTCTCCGAAAAAGAGGTTAGGCCCGGGCAAAAGTATACCAGGAGGATGTCTTAGAAGGTGTGGGGAAGCAATTGAGCAGTACTCTCTTCAATGCAGAGGGTTGGATCTTCCAGCAAGATTCCGCTCCAGCCCATAAGGCAAAAACTACCCAGCAGTGACTAAAAAACAATGTTTGTGCATTCATCGCCGCAGAAGATGCGCCGTCTGAATCCGTTGGACTACAGTTTGTCCATGGAAACCGTGCGTGCTGCAATAGTTGAATGGCCCAACCGTTTCGAATGAAAATTTAATTTTTTGTTTTTCAATATTTATATGACTAAATAAAAATAGCTTAATTAAAAAAGTTGTATAATTTCATACCAATAACGGACTTAACATGTAATAGAACTTTTAGCACGTCTTTCTTTCACATACATCAACTCTTCGACAAACTACTCATACTCATACCGATATATTATATTAAAATAATGTACATATGGCCGCCGAGTCTCCCAGGTGGACCTATTAAGGAGTTTGTTAAAAGCTAGTGATAGTATGGTTGTCCATTTATATATATTTGATCCTTTTATTCCTATATGGAACATAGGGCCTCAACAAATTGTTTCCACTGGTCCCGATTTTGCGCCAGTAATTTAATTTCGTTCCATGTTCCATGCCGATAGAGGTGGAGATGGAGAAGACGAATACTCCATCTCCATCTCTATCGTCCGTCTCCATGTGTTTGACGACGGTCTTCCTCTGCGGCGGCTGCCTTGTGGGTTCCACTCAACTGAGTTTCTAGTGATGTCGTTGTTTGATCTGCTTTTCGCTTTGCGGCTTGCCAGAGCGTGGTGTTTTGAATTGTATTTGGCCAGAATACGTGCATGATTGTGCGAAAACAGCGGTTTACAAAGCTTTGAGGTGCTTGCGCATCTTTTTGCAACAACTTCCTCGTTTCGTAGGCGTAAAGGGGGATCGACTTTACGCTAGCCTCAAATATCCGTAGTTTGGTATTTCTACTTGCCTGTTGCGAGCGCCGTATGAGACTTAGTTTACTGAACGCTGTTTGTGCTTTCCTTATTCGCTCTTTAATATCTACACTGGATCCTCCGTTCGCCACGATAACACTGCCGAGATAACTGAAAGAATTAACTTGCTCTATCGCATTTTCGTTTATGGTGAAGTTGCAGCCATAACTTGCATAGCCTTGGTTTTTGCGATATTTTTTTTCAAACCCGCTTTGCTTGCATATTGAATGACTTCGTCCACATTCGCTTGCATGTCAGTATTATTATGCGCCAGTAAACAGATATCGTCTGCATAATCTAAGTCTTCTAGACAATCTGTTAAACCCCAGCGAATACGAGGGGTGCCTTTTATATGTCGGGATTAGAGAACAAAAACAAATTTTAATCATCGAAAATCACTTTATTGTTTTTCAAAATATTCTCCATGAAGATCTATACACTTTTGCATGCGTTTGAACCAATTGTCGAAGCACTTTTGCCACTCTGAATGAGGTACCTCCAAAACATTCATTCTGAATGCCGCAACCGCTTCTTCAGGTGTCGAAAAACGTTTACCTCTCAGTTTGTTTTTTACGTACGGGAATAAAAAGAAGTCATTCGGTGCTAAGTCAGGACTATACAGCGAATGACCCATTAATTCGATGTTTTGGGTGCTCAAAAATGCAGTTGTTTGAGCCGATGTGTGAGAGCACGCAATGTCCTGGTGAAGAGTGATCCGTCTTTGGCGATTGGTTTTCCTAATTTCTTGGAAGACAACTGGCAAACAAATGGTTGTGTACCACTCAGAATTTACTGTTCTGCGTTGTTCTAGTGTTACGGTTGCGACATGTCCAGTTTTTCCGAAAAAGCAGGCGACCATTTGCTTGGAAGTGCTTCGTGCGCGAACAACTTTTGTTGGATTTGGCTCATCTTGAAACACCCATACAGTCGACTGCTGTTTCCTTTGGGCTCATACGCGTAAGTCTATGATTCATCACCTGTGCGATGTCATAGACATGTTTCGAAGCCCCGCGATCGTATTTTTTGAGCATTTCCTTCGACCCATCGACACGAGCCTTTTTTTGAGCGTTTGACAAATTGTGTGGGATCCAACGCGAACAAATTTTTTTGACAGTCAAATGTTTATGCAATATTGAATGTATGCTGGTCCCACTAATGCCTAAGATTGTCTCAATCTCACGATAGGTCACATGACGATCTTGCAATATCAGTTCGGGCACAGCATCAATGGTTTTCGGAACAACAACTGATTTTGGACGACCTTCACGAAATTCGTCTTGGAGTGAACTACGACCACGATTAAATTCACCATACCATCGATAAACACTGGTTTGATGGAGCTTCATCACCAAAAAATGAATTAAGTTCATCAGATAGCATGTCTCTATAATGTTTCGCCCACATATTAAATCGTTATTCTTTGTTGGTCGTAATGCGACCATCGTCATCTTTCAGAGGTTTACTTGTAGAAAATTTGTTGGTTATTAACCCCTTCGTTAGGTTGTAATGGTCTTTTAATCGGTGCGTTTCGGCCGCTTTCTGAGCTTCTTCCGCTAGTTCTTGAGTCCGTTTTCTTTTGTATTTACGAGCACTTCTTTGCACTTTTTTATTTAGTTCAGCGTATTTAATTTTTAGTTGCGCTTTGTCATTTCTTGTCTTTGCGACATTTCGTGCTTTCAAATCTTTTCTTTCTTGGAGAAGTGCGAGCGTTCCTTCTGATATCCACTCTTTGTGGATATTTTTCTTGTATCATAGCTATTCCTTAGCTGTCAAGAAGGACGAACTCAAACTGTGTAGAACTTCCAAAAGTACAAGATTCATTTTATGAGCGAAAATGCAGCGAAAGATCTCCGTAATAGCTCCTCCGGGAAAATTCGCCAAGATACCGCCACGAGGAGACAGGCTCAATAATTTTCAGTCCAATTTCAATATTCAAAATTTTTAAATAAAAAAAAAACAATATGTACACGTATAAGAAAGTATATACGAGTATGGCAGAAGTAATGAATAATTCTGAGCATATTTCCAGGGCCACAGCGCAGCAAAAAATTGGTAAGCTTATTAAATTTAATTGTTGCTGCAACAGAAATGCGGAACATAAAGAAAAAACAGCTTTACCAATGGCCAGAAGAACCAAAAACAATCAGAAAAATGTTGAAACAAACAACATTTGAGAATTGCGGGTGCCCAACCAGCCGACAGACACACCGACACACGCGCACATACAAAAAAGTAGTCATTAAGGCAGATGTTAAAGAGGAATAAATAGTTGCTGGCATAAAAGCAGCAACAATAACTACAACAACCGCCGAACCGCAGACAGTTGTACTCTGGCGATTACGTGTAATTACCGTTGCAACAACAAGCAGCAAAAAATTATAAAAAATCAAAATCAAAAAGAAAAAGAAAAAAAACGAAATTAAAATTGTTTAATTGTATATAAAAAATGGTTAAATGAATGCTTTATTTTTAAATGTTTTATGTTCTGTTGCAAGAGCAGTGCCAATTCAATGGTCAGCGGTGAGCATAAATTTTGTTTTCATTTCGCTTTGACCAAAACCAAAAGGATTTATATTTGCAACAAGCTGCATATTTCTGTGTGTATGTGTGTGTAAAATGATATGTTAAATGGCTAATGGGAAATCGTAAACTGTATGTTTGGTTTTCTGTAACGTGCGGGGTTTGAGGAGATATTTATGCCCAATGCTCTGCTTGTGGCACATTTATGATAAATCCATGATAAAAAATATTTGTAAAGTAACACTAGACGCGAAAGTCAAACTTTTTATAAAACTGTACTGGGCTTTGGACTCGTTGTTTGTCGTTCGAAATTAGTCGGGGAATGCCTGACTTATCTCGCAACTGAATCCGAATACTTCGATATTAGGGTAATTTGGGTTCATTGGGTTCATTGGCATTGGGAGAACTGCTGGGCTGATGAAGTGACAACCTGTGGTCTTCACTTGGAAAGATGAGCCTCACGTCTACTCAGTGAGCGCTAGATTAGTGCGAGAGATCCTTCTGGCCACTGATAGATTGTGGGCGCTCGAGGGAATTTCTGAAGCTAACAATGCCGCAGCTCTCAAATTTGGTGGGTGTTCTTACCGGGCATTGTACGTTAGGTATCCCTGCAGTAAGGCTAGGGATTGCTTCAAGTTCTTTCTGAAGAAGCTGTTTGGCGGATGAGGTTGAATAATCTCAGCACTTTCACCTCAGCTATCCTGCTCTCGTCGGGCTAGGAATTCAGTATCTGGGCTCGCACTTTTTTGCTACAACTGCTGATATAGCATATTTAAACATTACACATCTGGTGGATTTCATTAGCAGCTTCAAACAGTTAACTCTATGTAACTAATCACCCTTGGGTCATCATCCTCCAATCCGAAGACCTTTCTTCCTTCTTCCACCCTTTTCGGCTTTAGTATTTTCTTCCTCACTCTGTTTTTCCTTTGTAGATCATCGCAATGGACGAATTTGATTTCTTGTCCAAGTGGGCCCTCGTTTGGGCAGTCATTTGTCCTAACCGAACTAACCTACAAATCCGTACGGTAACTTACATATAATGAAGTTTTACTGAAACAAGTATTTTCAAAACATTTCAATAAAATTAACCTTTAAACTCCTTTTCCTCTTCGACTTGTTGCTGCGGTTTAAGTTCAATATTGAGCTTTTTTGTATTAAAAGAATTGTAGTAGAATTTTAAGAGAAATATTTTTTTATTATATTTTAAGCCGTTATATCCCTTTGTTTATTATATATATATATTTTTTTTTTTTGCCTTACCACAAAATTGACAAAAACGGCGCATCTCTTGAAGAGTTAGATGGTTAAAATGTTCCACAAAAATGTTACTCGTTGTTTTTTAAATAGAACTGCTGAACTCATCGGACATCTAAAATGCCGATTTAACATAAGAAGTTGCAAAGTTGTGAAAACTGTTATCCTCACTAAACCAAATTTAAACGTGATCTTTTAAATCGCTGAGACACGTATATTTTTTATTTTCCTTTTTGCACCTTTTTTTTAATATTGTTTTTTTAATATTTTTATTTTTATTTTTGTACTTTATTTTGTATTTTTTAATTTTTATTGTTTTGTTGTACAGTGTGATTATAACAAACAAGAAATCTCTTTTTAATTAGACAAAAAGAATATGAGTAAAAAATACTAAAAGCCAACACAAAATATAATAAATACAAATATAGTTTATGTTTATTTTATGTAACAGAATATTCAAGCGAACGCAATGCCAATCTATTCGACTTAAAAACAAATATCGAATAAAGAGTAAAAGCTAAGAGCCTCATATTTCACCTTAAAAATTCATGTAAATCCCAATGAAATTTTGTAATTAATAAAATTTAATCAAAAACACGTTGTTAATTCTATTTAGTAAAATTTACGCCTACCTACGTACGTTTGCATATGAGAATTATTATGGCTACGCATTGATATGCTATCTTACTTAGCATACAGTAATGTGTAAAAAAAATTATTTTATGAAATTCAGTTTTTTTCTTCTAAAAATTATGGTTTCACTAAAGGTTTTGATTATTTATAAATATAAGAGTTAAAAAAACATTCCTAACCTACAGTTTTAAGCCGACTCCGAACGGCAGATATTTTTATGAGAAGCTTTTTCATGGCAGAAATACACTCGGAGGTTTGCCATTGCCTGCCGAGGGGCGACCGCTATTAGAAAAATGTTTTTCTTCATTTTGGTGTTTTATCGAGAATCGAACCAACGTTCTCTCTGTGAATTCCGAATGGTAATCACGCATCAACCCATTCGGCTACGGCGGCCGCCGTATGTGTGCAATACTGTATAGTAAATGAACCATCAGTAATTTATTTATAATGGTGTTGCGATTAATGGAGCTCCCTTGAATACTCATATTCATGGTGTTATCAATAACCCGATTTTAATGGACACCACGAACGCGATTATCTTATACGGATGCGAAATATGGGCAGATTCGATAAGGGTGCAATGACGGCGGAAAATTCTGCAATCTGTGCAACGCACCTGTACTCTCAGAGTGGCTTCGTCATACAGAACAGTATCTAAATCAGCGGTGTTAGTTATCAGCGGAACCATCCCTATAGATATTCTAGCACAAGAGCGCAAACGGAGATGGGAGGCAAAAAGCTCAGGAATCCCAGTACCACGCTTCTCCGATATTAGAGTTCAAACGCTCACACTTTGGCAGGCAAGATGGAACTCTGAACGGTAAGGTAGATGGACAGCGAGACTAATACTCGATCTAAAAAAGTGGGTGGAAAGAAAGCACGGTGAGGTTAACTATTACCTCACAGAGTTTTTAGTGAGCCAACCAAACTGCATATATGGAGATACTGAGTGTGATGATGCGGAGCACAACTTCTTCCAATGCCCGATGTGAAACACAAAGAGAACAGCTCTGCAACGAGCTATTGGTGTCTGTACACCAGAAGAAATTATCTAGAAAATGATGATAGACGAAGAAAAATGGAATGTCGTCGCAAATTTTGTGGAGGATATTATCCGAAAAGAGAAGCGCGAAATGAAAAGCTATGTTGAAGAGCATTGAGCATAGGTTTCTCAAAACAGGCGACCGTGGACGCAGGGTGAGTAAGAAAGTGTCCTACTTAGGACGCCGTCTGCGGAAGCAGACCCGGGGTGGAGGGAAAAATCCAAGAGAAGAGGAGGGATATTTTTAGTGGAATCACCACACACGTAGTAGCGACGGTTACTATATAGTGCGAAGGCATTTTTAACCCAACCTCACCGCAAAAAAAAAAAGAAAAAAACCCGATTTTCGAACAGACGTATTCTTCAAGAGAGCTCTACCACAGCTGCTATGCGTGGTAGTGCTGAAGAGCATTCTACTCCTCAGTAAAGGAGGGTTAAAAGTAGTCTCATACTGCAGATAACTCAGTGGTTAACGTATGAAGTCTTTTCCTTCTGTGATTACTGAAATTCTTTAGAAAGTTATGTCCAGGTTATACTCATGGATTTCCAAAAACGAGCTTAACGACAATACGAGCAAAATATAACTGATGTTGTTTTACTAATGAAATAAAAATCAATCAGTTTAGACTTACTCCCCTCAACGTAACGACTCTTACAGGGACTTTCAATGAAGACTCTCTCCGAAGCGAAATATACGCATAGGTATCAAATTGAACCAAAAATCCTGCTGTTATTGCAATAAATTTTTCAGCAGAAACTGTGGACAAAGTTTGTTCTGTGGATGTAAGCTTATGGCCGGCAATTCTAGCTTATACCGCATTGTCGGCCACTAAGACGCTATGCAAGGAATACAATGCCACGAAGTTTTTGCAGTATTGTGAGCTATTAAGGGGCTCAACCAGTGTGACTGACAAAAAAACCGGTGGTTTTTGAAAATTTATTTTTAAAAAAGTTTTACATTGATTGTTTTAAAACTTTGTAAGTATATTAATATATAATTAAACTTCAAGTACAAATTTTTTCAAAGGAAAATCTGGACTTTTCTTCTAATAATAGGGCATCTCTCGAAGGTCCAAAAAAAAAAAGTTTCCCCTCTGCTGCCTTTGTTACGGTCTTCAGAGTGCCTGAAATAAAAAAAAACAAAAAAGTCATTAAAGATGATGGTATCACGCGTTGATTAACGCAGGATTGTGGTGAAAAACCGAAATCCAAAAAAATCCCGCAGTTTTGAAAAAAGTATAAAAAATTTAGCTTGAAAATGTGATAGTATTTCACATTGCAAATTTACAATTTTTATTAGATTGAAATATCGGAGGGTCATTCAATGTAAAAATGAATACTTAAAATGAGGAAACAAGATTCAAGTCGATCGTAAAATTAGTTTTTAAGTTACAGTGGCAGCAAATTAAGAAAACGCTATTTTGAGAAAAACGTTTTTAAAGAAAAAAATACTGATCTCACATTTATAAAACGATAAATATCATACCTAATCCTAATCTGCTATTCCAGGCCCATATAATTCACCTTCTTCTTCTTCAAAAAGTTGCTGCTTGCTTGCTGAAAAATATGAAAATTTTTTTTTTGAATTTTTTCAAAGTTTCACACTGGTTGAGCCCCTTAAGCCCTTCGGGAAATTTAATTCTGAATCTACTGCCTGCAAAAACTCAGATGACCTGGGAGCTGGGATACAGGAGAATTTGTTTCAGTAGAGTTCTTTAAAAGTATCTGGGGATTCGTAAAGATTCAGATTATATCCTTCATTTTTCGAATTAAAAAAAAAACCTTTCAAATAAAATATTTTCAAGGGGTCCCGTTGGTCTAGAATTTTCAAAAAATCGTTGTTTTTTGATATTTCGAAAGTATAGGCTTTTAAGAATATACTGACAAATTTTTGGAAGGATATTCGCAGTATTTTCGATGCCACAGTAGTTTTAGCAGGTAGAGTCAGATTCGTCACGCAGAGGCATTAATGGAAAATATCCTCTCAAAACTTTAAACTCAATTATCTCAAAACTACTTTTTTCGGCCTGGAGATTACCAAAAGGTTCAGGTATTTATAGATAGCCAAGCAGCAACGGGATCCACAAAGAAGAAACCCAGAACACTCGAAGATTTCAAGTCAATGTTGCGCTTCACAATTAGAGAAGAATGGTCTGACGAATTGGCCGAAGCTGGTGCCTTTTTTAATAAATCAAAAGCAGTAGCACTTTCCTACCAAGGACACAATGCCAAGCTACCATCCCTAGAACAGTGATCAAATTATTATCCACTAAATCTGCAGATTTCCAATGTAGGCGCACAAAAACACCAGAATAGATAACTTTTAAAACAAAACTACTTGAGTACTTATAGGTCAGTATATCCATTGATAAATCCTATACCTTTGAAGATAACCGGTTATCATGAGAACAACAGGTGTTATCAGAGGTTCACACTTTTT